>DWNE01010563.1:0-10276 GCA_018249875.1 Cecropterus toxeus
GCGTTTCGGTGGAAGGGTGTGGTTGCCGGCTCACTTTTATATGAGGCGACCATCTCAGTCTTTGGGAGTAGCAATGCGTCTATGATAGACTTCATATAGTTCCTGTTCTATATGAAGTTGCTTACAAATGTCCATGGGTGGCAGTAACCACTTACCATCAGGTGGTCTGCTTGCTCGTTTGCTAGTTCATATTTATAAAAAAACGCCTTTTAAAAAAATATAAAGCCTATGTCACTCGGTAAACTGAGACGATTCTAATGATATGTCATACGTACAATCCGTGAAGCCGTTGGGCTGTAGCGCGTGCAAAAGAAATGGACATACAAACAAACATACATACGATCGATAAACATTACCCCCTTTCTGACGCATTCGGGTAAAAATAGCGGTGGTTGTTCCTTCTCGGTCGAAGGATACTCGTTCTACCACCTTGGAAAACTTTGTTGCTGTATGTAGATATTATGTACTTTATTAACAATATTCAACATAATTAAATAATAAAAAGATTATAAACTCTAAACGGCTACAGCATTTAACTGTAGGATATCGTAAACGTGCAATTACTTAGCGAACTCTACCTAGAGACTTAGCATCCGACAGATCATGAAATAATGTAGAAACTCCGGAGCTTACTCGTGCATTACTATTAGGGTGATTTAGTTCATACTAGTGTACGTTACGTTTAAAGGTAAAAAAATATGTATAAATAAATAAAATGTAAGTATCAACTTTGTTTATATTGATTAAACTTACACTACTTGTGTAAGTTTAATCAAAGATTAAACATATTATTTTGATTAAACTTACACTACTTATGTAAGTTTAATGAAAATAAAAGTTTTCACCTAAATGCATTAAATAGTATATACGGGGCTCATAACATTTTTTTTTATCTGATTGAAGTAGCAAACGAGCATGCAGTCCACCTGATGGTAAGTGGTATAAAATAAAATATACGAAATTTTCCGAGCATATCTACCGCCGCTAATATCGTTTCCTATTAGTTCTTTATGTCAGTTTAAAGTATTTATTCTCAATAAAGATAGTGCCACTTATATGAGAATAGTATCTTCATTAAATCGTCGAATGCATTTATTTGTTTATTTTATAAGGTTGTCACTTTAAGCATACGTAGGTACTAATAACGTATTCGACTAATTTTAGTTTAAATACATTAGACGACGATACATCAATACTTTGTGTAAAAAGGTTTTACATTACATTTTTGATGTAAAACATCTATAGGCGCAGGCAAACCTGGTTTTCGGCGTGGCGAGGTTTGCCGTGGCGACGGGTTCGCCACACCGTACACACTACTAGATATAGACTGTATATATACCATAGGTATATAGTTATACTTAAAATTTATATTGATTGTTTTTATTTATTAAAATAAATTGTTATTTAAATAGTCAATTTTCTAATTGTAATAAAATCGTCATATTTATTGTTCTCATTATGCTATATATTTAATTCCTGTCGCAATCTTGTATTTAATGTATATTACCGAATGAAAACGATGTTTTTTTGATAAAATTATTACTAAAAACGTCATTTAAAATGATCAGGTATAAAGTTTCGGTTATATGTATGGCATGTTCCATTTTAACGTAAAACTGCTGGTTGTAAATAAATTAAATCTTAACAATTTAAAGCGGATATGTTTGAACTTGTAACCTTTATGTACGGTTCCGTTAGGCGTTCGATAGCCAAAGTGTATATCAAGTTAAGAATTAATTAACTGTAAGTTTCAACTTACAGTTTAAAAGGTGCTTTTCATGAAACGATTTCTGCAACATTTATATATCGTAACCGATCAATAAATTTGAGAAATGTGTCACTTAGTTGTGATATGAGTATATACGCGTATATATAACTTTTCGTACGTATAAGAAGTTCATAACTGATGGTTATTAGGCAGAAATAGGTATGGCGGTGGAGCTTCTGAAGTCGATAAAAGTCCTACCACTTGTAAAAGTCTAGCAAAATGTTGATAAAACATTTGACTTTAATAAACAAACAAAATGCTATTAAAACATTTAGTATTAACAAACAAATGAATAATTGAATATTAATAAACAAATCTAGTATACGCTCTCTACATCGACGCAGCGAAGCTTGTAACCCCATAAACGACTCCGTAGCTAGAGCTACATCAATCCACCCATCAATAGCCTCAATGTAAAGGATGTCGATCAAACAAGTGACTGTCGTGCCCAAACCGATCGCTATCGGCCGATGTAAGCTGGTACTGGCTGCCACCACTTAAGGTTCTACGCTTTGTGGCCCTTTGTGTTTTGTTTACAAGAGCTTATTCTGTAGAGCTATAAACTTGATGTGAAAAAACGTTTCTTTCTTACTTATCTTTACTTACTTTACCAGGTGGTAGAACCAATGCAGTTCGACTAGGGAAATATGTCCACCTACGCACACCTATTTTTGCCTAATAACAGCTGGTAGTAAGCAGAAAAGTTGAGCTAAACACTCCTGTTCTACAAATATTACGTAAATATCGTCTATAGCCTCCATTTCAACATACAAACTTGCGGGTTACCCCAAAGTTACGGGTTAACCTATATTAGTGATTCTACATTACTCATATTTTCAAAATGAACAAATGCTACATAAATCTAATTTTTAACACATCACACCCATCAGCGTTTTATCCAACCTTCTACTCACACTCTTAATATTCATATAAATCATAAAATTTGTTCAGTGAGCTACAATTTAAAGTTTCACTGAAAAGAACGAGTATTTTCAGCAATTCTCCGCTCATACCCTCTTTTATCAGCACTGCAAAAGTTTGAATGAAAAATCTTTTTCAAATTTCGCATTGTATGAACTTTGGCTGTTATATTCAGACACTGAGAGGTTCAATATCATACATGAAGTAACGGAATAGGGTTTTAAACGAGAATATTTATATATATAATACATAGAAATAATTTTATAGGAGCTACGAATGATAATGTAACTCACCTAATATTAAGGAGATCTTAAGATACGTACGTAAACATGTAAAATCGACCTCATACAGAACGAAAAGTGAGGAAATGATATTGACCACGTGCATTATGTTGGGATAACAATATTGGTATTCTCTTTACACTATCGTTAGAAATAGATAAGGCTATAGAGGTACCTCAGTAATTTTGAACTTTAAAGGTGGGAGAACTCTTTGTAGTTCGCCTCCGGAAGCTTCACTATTTCACCTATTATACCTAGTAACAGCAGTGTTAACCGCTTTCTAGTTAGTAGGGTATGATGGATTTGTAACTAACCTTAAGTAAGACTAACTTAGGTAAGATTAAAGTAGCAAACGAGCATGCAGTCAACCTGATGGTAAGCAGTTGCTTCTGCCCTGGGACATCTGTAAGCAACTTCCTGTAGAATAGTGATTCTATCTGAAGTCGATCACTGATGGTCGACTCATATCACTCAACCGCACCCTTCCAACGAAACGCAAGAACTGCTTCACAGTAGAAATAGGTGTAGTAGTGGTACCTCCCTGGTCGAACTGCACTGGTTCTACCACCTGGTAAAACTTCGAATCTTATCCGGAATTGATTACAGTTGTCAATGGGTGGCAGTGGCCAATGACCGTCAACTCGACTGCATACCCGCTTGTTACTTCTTATATTATGAAAAAAAAAACTGTATTATAAAGAAAATTTATCTTCTTTTCTGATGTCCGCAGACTAATGTCAATTGTAAAACTTCATACACGGTGTCAGAGTTTGACAATGTTCAGTACATTGTCAAAATCTGACATGTAATTTTCTTATCAAAACTGCGCTTCGTCACCGGACATACTCAAAATGTCTGCTACAACATATTACTTAGAAAGCAATTTTGTACAATACGTTATCGCTACTCACTACAGGAACCATTAAAAGCACACGAAAGAAAATACTAATCAGTGCCTAATGTACTGACCACTTGTCATTTGTCAAGTTAGCCGCAAATTATACGGCTGGCCCAGGGCTGCCTCTAAGTGCGCAAAAATAATATGAAGCGCTTAGAACCGCTGTTTTTGCCAATGACTTTCATGTTCAAGATATTTGCATTTTAAAAATTTAAGTTTGGGGTAAGTTAAGATTTAAAGAGAATTATTACTTGAATTATAGAAGAGTATTACATTATATTAAATATTACTTTGCATAAAATCTTGAAATGGGTTTAAGTACCTTAAGTCTTATAAAGATAAAATTGGCACTACTGTAGTTTTTACCATTACTAAAATAGTACAAACGAAATGATCATTTGAAGTGATAATTAATTTTTAACTCACACAACTTCAAAAATCTGAAATCGAATCCTGGATTTATAGTATAGGACCGAGATACGTGTAATAAACTATCACTGCAACATACAATCTACCGACCACTTGTAAAGTGTCAACTTAGCCGCAAATTATGCGGCTGGCCCAGGGCTGCCCCTGAGTGCTCATAAATTACATGAAGCGTTTAGAACCGTTACTTTTGCCAACGCTTTTCATGTTCAAGGCCATTCGAATTTTTGTTAGTTGTTTCATATTTTTGCTTGGATTTAGGATATTGCCACTTTACCCCTTTTATATTGATAGTTATTATAGGTCTTAAGATCATAATTAGATATGAGGCCTCGGAAAGATAAGGCCTTTTAGGTCTTAGAAAGAGAAATTTTGACCTCTTGTAATTTTGATTCATTTGCCGCAGTAAAATTGAAAAGACTTTCATTTAAGTAGCTTTAACGAAGTCAATGGCATTTTATAGCATTTTTCCATCGAACATCCTTATCTCGATGACGTTATTCAATTTGATATGCCGGTATTGTGAATGTCTGTATTCCTCAAAGGAAGCTATCAATTAACTCATTGAAGCTCTTCACACAATTGCTTCTATTTATAGCCTCAAATTACCTGCTGAGACGTAACAGCAACTCTGTTAAAACTAATTTCTGCGATAATCGATTCCCTCGTCGCATCGCCGGGCAAATTGAAATTTAAGCGGTGGAGTCAATTTATTCCAGATAAAGTCTACGTCGCAGAGCCTCGGTAGCTAATAAGCAAGCTAGTTTAGTTTGTTTTATCTACTTGTGACTAGAACACGTGTTGATTCTACTCAGATTAAAGCACAAAGTCAGAATTAGCTAGAGTAAGTGTCTTTTGTACATAATATCTAACACGAAGATACAGTACCGATGCAAAGAAGTAAAGAAATATGTTAAATTTCTTGAAGATTTTTATCAAATTAGTACGTACATTAAAATTAATGTTAAATATAAATTGATTCAAGATAATTTATTACTACTAGTGTTTGTAATATAATTTGTAGCGTCATGTGTTAGAAACAAGATTATCTAGCGTAAAAGAGACTAAAATTTTAGCAACAATATGAAATGAAAATCTTTTGGCTGATTTATATGTTCAGTGACATTTGAAGGTATTGCAATAATGTGTTTTGGTTTGGTTTATACCATTACGTAAATGCTATATCTGTAAATTGCCGGTAAATTACCTGTACAGTGGGCGTCAAAAATCGTACGTGCTATTTGCCTTCTATTTGCATGTGTCATCGCTTATTTGGTCTGCCGACTTCAGGAGTTTCATTTTGTTCTTATTTGATTTGCGAAGAAGGCAACTTCAGATTGCAATATTCTTTTCGACTGTCTACTCTAGTATTTACTGTATTTTTTCTCATAGTACATATGAAATACTCGTACTTTGTGTTATGTGTCTACTTTTAACCTTTACCTTATGAAAGTGATTCACGTACCATGACTTTTTTTAACTTTTTTATAACCTAGTACTAGTATTTTACCTATTGTGTTTAGTGACGGATGAAATAGAATAACACACCAAATATTAATATTAGTTTGACAAAGGTGAACAAAATTGTACGAAACGAAAGTAAGTACCGTGTTTTGGTACAATGTTATTCTATGGACATATTAGGCGCAGCTTCCAATCAAGCTAATTTATAATCACGCTAACCTATTCTCATCTTCCCTTCCTCTATTCTATAATGATAATTATTTTGCTTTCAAGTAAAATAATTAACCATTCATAAAATTTAACAAATTTGTATACGAATTTAACGAACGAACGTTGAACGTACAGCAAAGTTTTTTCCTTAAAGCTATCGTATCATCCATTGGTTATTTAGACGTTTTTGTCAATATTTTTGCAACGTCAGATTTTCGCCAAAATTTTATTAAACAAATTGAAATTTGATAAATAAAATGTAAATTATTTTTTTTTATTTGACATACCTACTTTCTTTCTAGTCTTCATTTAAAATGTTAATGTAAACATTTTTGTTGCAGGCACGTCTGGGAGGATGTTGTGAAACGCGCCGTATAAAATACAATGGTCTATTACTAAAGCAATAATCTACATAAAACTTAGAAACCCCGTAGCTACTGACGTAAAGTGCTAAAACGTAGAATTAGTTCGTATTTAATACAAAATCTTCCAAATATTAAAATTAATCTAGATTGTAGTGACTTTAAATCTAAAATGGTCGCAGTAGTATCGCGCGTAGCTTTACGTTCGATCGCGTGTACTGTCGGGGAGAAAAGTGCGTAGCGTTGGAAAATAATGGTAATGAGAAAATGCCTCAACGCGCGCCCTCATCGTCCAGCTTAATGCGCCCTTTCGTGGTGTTGGCTCTGCCCGGAATGTATTTGCTGTACAAGTACAACCAGTACAGACAGCAGCAGATGGAGACCGCGCGGCGCCGAGTCACCGAGCGCGAGCTTATGCACCTCAACACCAAAATCGTGAGTATTTTTTCCTGACACTACAGCTACATTATGTCCATCGTGCTGTCATCATGCTACCGAGATTATTGCCCTAGCATCCCCACACTACCCTACTCGAGTTTTCCATTAACCATTCCGTTGATAGGCTCTAAAAACTGAAAAAAAACGTTCCTGCGCAGTACTAATCCCATGGTAATTAACGCGACCACACTATGACTCTGCTCATTGCGATCCCAATTTCTCTCTCCACTCGTCGAGTGTGTGGCTGATACATTTAAATTGCTTAGTCTTGTAGCCAAAATAAAATACAGATCCTAGATACATGCTCTTACATTTTTAATAAGGTACAGTTATATAGTTTCTATTCTATCGTTTAGTCAAGGAACATTTAAAACCTTGTTCGTCGCCTTCTTTAAACGCCGATAGAAGCTACATAATACACATTGGGAGCGATACTCTTAAAGGAAGAAAAAAGAGACAAAATATTTTTGACATCAATATATATTTTTATATTGTATACATTTATTTTGACACAATCCACAATGAAGCTGATATGTCTACCATGTCGACTCTGAATATTTTACATTAACTTTTTTATTTCCATGTATCTCGTAGAATTGTAGCATAACGCTAACTTATCTTGCCTGGGCATGAACATAACTCCGAATCGTATCTCAAAATATTTAAGGTAACATCACAACATTTTATAACATTAAAAGGTATATCAACAAATATTTTAAAAATTATATTTGGCTTGGGCGTGGCGGCTGTCAGTCGCAGAGGCCTCAAGGGGCTCAGACACGTCAAGAATTTTGAGGCTTACATAAAATTAAAACGTTAACCTATGCTGTGACAGGATTTTTAAGGTTCATATTTACGATCATTTTATGTGAAATTAAAGAAACAATTTAGTATAAATAAGTCAGGATAAGTAGGCACTGCCGTCCATGAACATCTAGAGGTCACAAGTGCGTTTATACGTTTAAAGACTAAATTGGAACACCTCAAGTGTCTGTTTCTCAACGCACTACCATAGAATAGAATAGAATACTATTCTATATTGCAAACTATAAACATATACAAAAATAACAACAACATACAATATAGATAAGTCGTATGCAATATGGTCTTATCACTAAGTAGCGATCTCTTCCAGACATTCTATGCATGGAATAAGAAAGAGGAATACCATATTATTGAAATGGGAGTGGGAAGTCATCAGTAATCGACATCATATTAAGACCCTTATGTATAGGAAGTTGCTTACAGATGCCCGTGGGCGACAGGAATATCTTACCATCAGGTGGCCTGCGTGTTCTTTAGCTACACTATATAGAAATCAGGAGGTCTACCTGATCTTGAATGAATGATAGCAAAGAAAATCGATTGAAAATTGTTTAGTTAAAATGATTAACGCATAAACCTTAGTAAATATATATAGTATAATAAACTATATTATATCAATTATATTTACCAAAGTAATCAATGTTTTCAGAGAAATATCCGTTATATTAAAGATTAAAACAGTTTTCATTATAGCGTAAGTTGATTGAAATTGCTCTATTGTATAGAAATTCCATAAACAAACCCATATTTCTATGAAGAGAGGTAGTTCGTAGAAAAAACGGGTAGGCCATCCAATTAAAAGAAATGTATACAGCAGTATTTTATATTTTAAATTAAACGAACGGGAAATATTTTACGTTAAAAGCACAATGCGCTGTTCGCATAATAAAACTGGTCAAGTGCGAATCCGACTTACATACGCAGGATTCCGTACCAACTTTAGACGTTTGGTACAAAGGTACCGCCAAAAGATGCAAAAAATGCCAAAAAAACATTTCTTTTACTCGTATTGGGGACGGTGGCCATCATTTAAACTTTTTGTAATTACTCGTATTCGTTGATTTTGCGTGCGCATTAGCAGAATACTTATAAAAAATCATATCATAATTATATTTAGACCAAAAAAACTGAAAAGCTATTTTCAAGTATACCTGCGCGCTCCGTCAAAGTTCCATTGCATCGGAATGCACGGAACCCTAAAAACTTTCGTGCTGCTCATTGACAAACTCTGATTTTCCACGATCAACCATAATAACTACGATTGGAACACTTTTTTGAAAACTAATTGCTGAGTGACGCATAAATGAATTAAATTTTCCAATACAGCGGCTGTTGAGTTCTCCCGACATTTTTTCATGAGGTAACGGATTTTGTTATTTTTTTTTATCAGACTAAACTAGCAAACGAACAAGCAGCCCACCTGATGGTAAGTGGTTACTGCCGCCCATGGACATTGGTGAACAACTTCATAGAAATAGAACAGGAGTTCTATATGAAATCGACCACAGATGCGTTGCCACTTCCGAGCACTGAGATGGTCGCCTCATAAAAAAGGGAGCCGGCAACCACACCCTTCCACCGAAACGCAAGAACGCTAGAAATAGGTGTGGCGGTGGTATCTGCCCGGTCGAACTACATTGTTTCTACCACCTGGAAAACCACCAACACCACCTTCGTGCGCGAGTCCGACTCGCACTTGGCCAATTTTTCATTACAGTAGCAAACGAGCATGCAGACCAACTGATGGTAGTCCATTGTAATCCAATCCCAGATAAGATCAGATTCGTACCTGAGATTAAGCACAAATGCATTGTTTCCCCTGAGGACTAAGTTGGAACGTCTCGGATAAGTATGTATCCTTTACCTTCTGACTTTTATAAGGCTGATACAGATGTAGAGGTGGTGTCTCTAAAGTCTAACCACAAAGAGTTCTATCACCTGCTTCCCATGAGGACTAAGTTGAAGCACCTCGGTTAACTATATTTTTCTAAAAGACGACTCGCGTGGCGGAGCGGTCACCGTACCGGTCAGACACGCAGTGGTCCCGTGTTCGATCCCTGCCAAAAATGTAAATGATGAATTTAGGTTTCTATTCTGGGTTTGGGTGTTCCTGTATTCGTGTGTGTCCATGGCACTCACGACACAAGAGAAAATCCTACTGTGGGGCTATAAGTGTAGAAACCGTTTAAGATGAACAAACAAAACCCGCTTAACACGGCTGTTAAAAGTCAAATATATTTTGCACATATACCTTAATGAATATGAAAGAATATGAATAACAGTAGTAAAACAAATAGTAAAACAAAAAACTCCACTGCGTAAAACGATTTTTTTGTTCATATTGATACAAATTTCGATAACATAGTCAAGTAAAAGTAATATATATATATATATTTAGAATGGTCTATTTACTAGTTTTCATTTGATACCTGATAGTAAAAAAGTCGCCCTTCCCCCCACTCTTTCCCCTATTTGTAGGTGCCATTTTTTAAATTATATAGCCTATATCATTTTGCAAACTGAAACGATTCTAATGACAAGTCATACATCACAATCCGACAAGCTGTTTGGGCTGTAGCGCGTGCCAAATAGATGGACATACATACATACGGCTCACTTTTATATGAGGCGACCATCTCAGTCCTCGGGAGTAGCAACGCATCTGTGGTCGACTTCAGATAGA
>DWNE01010564.1:0-10276 GCA_018249875.1 Cecropterus toxeus
AAAAACGAACTAGACGTAGGGTAGATAGGTTAATCTACCACTAGTGCTTGTCAACGGTTTCTCCCCGCCACCGCAGTGTCGCCGTGACCACGATCCATGTAACTGGGTGGAAATATCGGCAAAAAGAAATTCAAAATCGCATATCGTGAGTACCCGTAACATATTAAAATGAAAAAAATGTACCCATTATTGTCCCACTGCTGGGCACGGGTATTCTATCAGATTGGGGGAGCCTTCAGGCAATAGTCCACCGCTGGGCAAGTGCGAATTGGTGGACATCTCACATTTTTAAGAATTACTTTTTTATATTTTTTAGAGAACTCTCAGGTGTCCAAATTTCCTTACGATATTTTGCTTCGCCGTAAAGCAGTGTTAATTAATTTCTAACACGCACATAATTTTAGAAAAATCAGTGACCTGTGCGTGTCTTGAATTCAAACGTCGGACCCTGGATTGAGAGACAGATTTCAACTATTAGGCTATCACTACTCAGCACGTCAATTCTGATTTATTAATTCTCTTTCTTCGTGTGTCACGGCCCGTCGCGTCGTCACGGTTTTTTCAACCATTTTCAATAAACACAAACTTTGTAATTACTTATTTATGTGAAAATCATTATATATGCTGAAGTAGATATGACTACATACCTCTTCATGAATCCTATTCTCCTTGTCACGCCACGTCACACCGGAAAACCCCTTCAAACCCTATGTCATTATGAAAGTCGTGTCGTGCTTGGGGAAATGATTGCTTTCAAATTTATAAAATTTTACGTCGTTATAAAACTGTTATAGCCCTTTAAATTGACATTGATGCTCCTTGGTTCAAATCTCATACAAATTATTCTGATCATTTGAGATTTTGACTTAAGGTATTTTTTGAAGTATATGTGATGTGTGTCACTTTGGCGCACTTTTCATTTTGAAAGAAATGCACTTCTCAGTGGTTTTATTACAGGTTGCTGCTAATAATAACGATCATGATAAACCGACATTCGTTTACAGAAAAGTGAAGGCAATACTCACAAAAATCGCATAAGGATTAGTTTCACAAAATTGGTCCTCCGAGCCAGATTGACCTAGAATGTTCACAAACACATGAATATAACATTCCAAATCAACATATCCATTTTGGCTGGTCCCGCGGAACCGCCCACGTAAACAGGTCGTATATGAATCTGCATTCTAATGTGATGAGGTAATCTACGTGCGACCGGGTGCACCCGTATGTGATATTCGTGGTGATGTTTGGATATTGTCTTGGGAATAGGGTCACGATTTAACGGTACGTCATCGTCAACCCATTAGTGTCCCACTGCTGGGTACGGGTCTTCTCTCAGAGTGAGAGAGTTTAAGGCCATAGTCTACCGCGCTGGCCAAGTGCGAATTAGTAGACATCACACACCTTTGAGAATTTTTTTTTAGAGAACTCTTAGATGTGCAGGTTTTCTTCACGATGTTTTCCTTCACCGTAAAGCAGTCATAATTAAATCTAATACGCACATAATTTTAGAAAAAATGCGTCTGGAATTCGAACCTCGGACCTTAGATTGAGAGGCCGAGTTTCAACCATTAGGCTATCACTGCTCTGCACGGTGTACGTCACACGAGAGATATAGATGTATCGTCCAAGGTCAACAATAATATGATTATTGGTAACAGCTGCCGATGAGTATTGCCTAAGTAATGAACGGAAGGTCAAAAACAATTAATGTTTAAAAGATACTATAACAATATATCAAAGATATTTAATATATAATATATCTAGAGTCAAGATACATTATCCTTCCTGCTATTAAACGAATTTGTGAAACATTAAATTATTTAACAACATACATTTCATGAAGAAAGGCGTAGAAAAGGGATTGAAGAAATGTTCTACATATTTTGTATTAATTAGGATTGTTTTCTGAAATCAACGATTTTATGACTTAATTCCAAGACAATTAATAGTAATATATCACGAATTATAAATCGACACAGTATATAAAAAAAAAACCAAACCGTTGTCTTTCTAGATCACCCTCTTAAATATGCACCCTCGGGTATTCCCTGTTATGTAATAATTGAATAGCAGTGATATATATTATGATGTGTACAATGTCCTTGTACGGAAACGAAGGACGCGAACACAGTGCTACGGCTCCCATATAAACACTGTGAAAGTAAGTTGAGAGATAAGAAATACGGCTGGCAGTAACGTTTTCTTGGACCATCGAGCCGTATTTTTATTTATAGTTATAAGACATAAAAATTAATATATAAGTTAAAACTTTCAATAGTGTCCTTCTGAAAAGAAAACAGAAAAAACATCAAATTAAATAAACAACATTCAAACCTACGACACTAGTAACGTATTAAAATTTTTGCTACCACACACTTGGTCCTTCAAACCGGAGCGCACAAAAGTACGACGTTCTCCAATATCCGTTCTGGAGCGCGTAGTTCGAGATCTAATTACATGTCAGTGTAAATCGGATCAGTTCAGTCGACCCTGCGATCAATGTGCGCGACGAACAAGGGAGTTATATAGGTATATGAGCAGTTAAAGGGAACTAGGTCGTATATTCTGCGCATTTTACTTGGTGTATCCTAAGTATATTTATTTATGAGGCTACCATCTTAGTTTTCTAGAGTATCAATGCAACTTTAATCAAATTTGGATAGGATGCCTGTTTGGCAAAGATCTCCCGCCAGGCTAGGTGATCATGTCTGGGACGCGTGCTCCGACAGTCTTTGTTCGGAACTTGTATATATGCAGGATATTGAGAAAACTTTGATAGCGTGATTCAGAATACAGTTGCGCCATCTCTTGATGAGTTGCGGGAGGTCGCCATAACTGTATTATGTGAATTAGCTTACAGATGTCCATAGGCGGCAGTCATGCTATACCGTGGTCTGCATCCTCGTTTGCAAGAGTAATGTGATAAACAAGAATTAACTGCACCTATTTCGGCTTCTTAATAGGATTGTTAGGCGCTACTGTGTTTCGGTTTGAAGGGTGTAGTGGACAAACACGAGATCATTCTTACATACGTGCACACATGCTGTTTACAACTTTCTATTATTTTGTAAGAATGGTAGTTAACCTCAACTGATTGAGCTGAATTTTTGCATATTTGTTTTGTTTTGGAGGACTATGTGAGCTTATTGTCGTCATTCTAATGTCAAAATGAAACGAAATGGACTAAAAAGGACTGTGATGTGGGTATCAAATGAAAGGGTTTTCTGATGGGAATAATAATTATTATTTTACCAGGACACATTGGGAGTAGGACATTACCTCAAACGCTCTGCTTTAGAGAAGTACAAAACAAATCAAAATCTTATCAAAATCTCGTTTTTTTAAATCTTTTTGGTTTAATAATAAAATTAATATTTATTTGTTCTTGTTAGATTAGTTAGATACAAAATTATTGTTTCTTTCTCTTTGAATGCAGGATGCGAGGAAAGCGGCGTGCGACACTTCGCTCGCGCAGGCGACCGCGAACCTGGAGCCGATTGGACGTATCCAGATGCGCACGCGCAGGACCCTGCGCGGTCACCTCGCCAAGATCTACGCTATGCATTGGGGCAGCGACTCCAGGTCAGTTTGGATTACATCATCCGGGTCGATTGTTAGGTCTTCACCACATGGAGAACTGTAGCTCTAATAGACGTCAAAGTAGCGTCTATTTTCTATTTTATGTATATTTATTCAGACCGATTTTTTTAGGGTAGCCTACCCCTAACATATGGTTAGAAAAAAAAATGAATAGCCGGCCCTTTTTAACTCTGTTAGTTTTTAAATGTTGAGAAAACCACGTTCCCAGTAATGGAACGTTAAAAGTATTAATTGGACCTAGATTTAAATTACAGAATGCAAGTGTAAGAATGTATGTTAATTAGGACTTTTATAGTTTTTCGGATTCTTTTCTGGGGGAAGTTGTTATTTTAAAAACAGTTAGAGTACATCAAATAACAAAGCAAGAAGTTTTAAATGATTTTATAATGAAATACTTGACGAAGGTACCGATAGGAGAGAACTTAAATAGAAGAAGCAATTTTATCGTAATATTTGTATTATTATTAGGTAATATTGTAGTACTAATTGTAATAGTTTTATTATAAATTCCGATTATTTAATCACTTCTTAAGTATTGAACTGAATGAATTGAAAATACCTTATGCGAACTGATGAGAGAAATGCAAGTATAAGTGTAATTGCCTGCCAGGATGTTAGCTCGACGTGTACTGTTCAACGATACCCCACGAATAAAGCCATATTAGGTTTAGGTATAACAGTACGAACTGATGGCAATGGTACAGTCAACAAAACAGGAAAAAATAAAAATAATGATGTCTGTTTGTAATTTGCAAATAAGAATGTTGTTTTCTCCATCTTTTTATTACTTCTGCAGTGTATTAGTATTTTTTTACACATGCAGTTTTTTTGTATTTTTCTGTACTTTCTATTTGAACGTTGTATTACGCAAAATTTCGTTGGATTATAAATTCGATGAAAAAAAATGCATCTGCTAGTCGTAGAATGAAGTTACATCTACTCGTGGCTGTCCTCAACCGTTCAGTTTGCATGTTAGCTACCAAGGACTTGTTAGATGCTGAATGAACTTACACCTTACGGTATTCCCGGAGCTTCATGACATGGGTTTTTTTTTATAAAGATTACAGAACAGTTCTTAAAATCCGATAAAGCGTTGACGACTCATCTGGTGTTGCAAATGTCCATAACCGACGATGATTTTCCACCACGACCACCTTCCTTAACTTACGTTCAATTATTCAAAAGAACAAAATAAACGTGTCGAATAGGCTCTATTCTTTAGGGAGGTATAGTAAAGCGCAGACGGAGACGCGCGTCGAAGCTAATGTAAAATATTTTTGTTTATGTTTATGTTTTGTAGTAAACAATGCGATCACTGTAAGTTCCGAGAATTTTTCATGTTGCTCGTAAAATTTGTGTTTATGGCTTTTTACATGACTATAAATAACCCGAAACTCAATAAAAGGGAGTATATGTTAATATCGTTTTCTCTATTTATAATGGAAACTATAATTTAAAAAATGCTAATGCGTAGTGTGGTAAAAGGGAGACTTATAAGGGAGTATTAAACTTCGTCCTCAGAGGTAGCAAGGCATCTGTGGTCAACCTTTGTTTATATACCTAAACCTAACGATAAGGCAGACGGGATACCTGATGGTAAGTAGTCACCGTTGCCTATGGACATGTAACACCAGGAGAGTCGCCAATGCATCGCCGGCTTTGAATGCTCCATGTCAGCGCATCGGGAATACCTCGGGAGGAAGCTCATTCCACATCTTACACGTCCATGGCAAAAACGAACGTGCAAACCGTACTGTGGAAGATCGCCACAAGTCCAGCTGGTGTGGATGGAACTTCATCCTTCGGCGAGTGGTGGAGGAAAGAACCTTAATAAGTATTTCAATCTTGTCTGGGATTGATTACAGTCGATGGCCAGTAAAGGATATGCCCTCGGATGAACTGCATGCTCGTTTGCTAATAAAAATGACTGTTAAATCTTGAGGCAGTTTACGAGCGATTTTCGAGGAACGTTTCCAAAACTTTCCTTGACGTAAACGTAATCTGTGTCTATACAAATAAATAAAGCTGAAGTATCCGTTTGTAATGTCAAAATAACAGCCTGTTAATAAGTTCATTTGAAAGGATATATGCTAAAAAACAGTTATTAAATTTATACCTATATATGTATTTCCTCTCGTTGATCTTCGTAATGGCTAGACCGATTTAGGGGGATTTTGCGGGACTTTCAGTAACATATAGGAGAAGGTATTATGGAGAATCTAAGGCTAAAATCTTTTCATTACATTTCAGAAAAAAATGTTCTCGACCAAATATAAAAACCCATGAAATCTTCCAAGTTTATTTATCGCGCTACGTGAACACAGCCGTCAATTCCATCAACCCTTGAAAGTCCGGTCTGGTCCGGTCACTCTGACCGGTCCTGCGCCATCTGAATCCAGCGCTAGCCCACCGTCTTCAGATCATCAGTCTACCTGGTCAGGGGGCAGCCTATACTCTCCATTCTAGGACTTTTCTACCCCATCGCTTGTCTGTCCTACGAACCATGTGGCCTGCCCATGGACAGTTCAGCTTACTAATTCTGAGAGCCAAGTAACTTTTGTTCTACGGATTTCATTGCGAGTTCTGTCACAGGAAATACCAAGCATATTACTATTATTATTGCAAAATGTGTATCATTAAATGTTTTTTATCGCGTGTAAAACCATGGGACATAACTAGTATAGCAATGTATACTTTTTATTCAATCGTTGGGCGTTCGGAATCGCGGTTCGCGCTGCGTGCGTAGTCCAAACGTGTTTTCCTCAATCACTTTCCGAGTAGCTAATAAATGCTCCGTGTACACTCAATAACAATGTTTTCGTCGAATAACGCCGGATCGTTAGTCTCGGCGGTGAATAGATTCGTTTCATTGTAAATACGTACGCGGTAGAACTATGTGTAACTGTTATATGTTTCTGGTGTAATATGTAGCGCGTAGTGAAGCGGTTAGGACTGATGAAGACCAGAAAATTGGTTTTTACTATAAATTTATTATGATTAAATTTCCGCATGTTTGTACACCATATGTTTCACAAAAAAAGCTAGAATCTATACTAATATTATAAAGCAGTAGAGTTTGTTTGGTTAAATGCGCTAATCTCAGGAACTACTGGATCGAATTGAAAACTTATTTTTGTGTTGAATAGTAAATTCATCGAGGAAGGATTTAGGCTATATATCATCACGCTATGTTTTTTTTTAATAAACGCGGATGAAACCGCATGGCACATCTAGTTTATATAAAATAAGAGGACTGAAAATAAATAATTATAGACATTTTCATGTTTGAAATTGCATCAAACAAATTTACTGAATTTAATGTAAATTGTAAAGGTTTTTTTTTTACATTTATGGCGATATATCATTTAGTTCATCTTTATGATCTGTATCTATAAATAAGGTACATTTTTTAAAATGAGCACAAAACATCGGGATGCATGTAGTATGTTTAACTTTGTTTTTTTTTTTATTTATAAACATGTAATGAAAGTTAGATATATGAAATGTATATTTGCCTAGATTTAGAGTAATCTAGATTACTACTGCCTACCGGTGTTTGTGACTAAACTAATTGACCGCAGTAGCTTCTGTGGTTTGTCAGTTGATACGCAAAACATGTCAGGTGGTTTAGAACATACAAGTTCATCGATAGAGGATTCAGTTCCTTTAAGGGTTCCGTACATAAAGGTTTAAACATATTCAATTTGACAAGGGCGATTCACTATAGCTCTTATACTGAGAGGAGACCTGTGCCTAGCAGCGGGACAATAATAGGGTAAAGACGACAAAGGAACGTTATTGCTAAGCTTATGTCGTCCACCTGTTCTTCGGCCTTAGTTTCGGTGGCTGAAACCTTCTGCAACGTCGACACACTAGTCTGTGAATTATTGGCGGCGTTCTGATTTTTCTTTTAAGTTTACTTTCAAGAGTATGTCTTTACATAAATATATTCATTTAGTTAAAATGTAAAAGAGAAAAAAATATCGATTTTTTTTTCTGCACACCTGTGATTTTTTAATAGTATTTGAATGACAAAAATATTTTTAAATTAAGAGAACATGAAGCGTCACTTATCACATGTCCATAACATTTTATAGTGAATTACTAATTCGAGGGCCATAAAACGTTCGCTTCAACCAACAGCTTTGAGCACTGAGAAGAAAAGAATCTATCTGATGTTAGAGGCCACGAAATATCGCCGCGAAATTTGCATCTCCAAGCGAATCTGTCATAGCCGATCCGCATTATTTATCAAAAGGGTACCTTACCTTACGTATGCCTGAATGTACCTTATTTATATATGTGTGACTTTGATATAACTTACCATTTTGATAGCTGATCATGTACATCCAACGCTAATATAACCCTTCGTCCACAGGAACCTGGTGTCCGCCAGCCAGGACGGCAAGCTGATCGTGTGGGACAGCCACACGACGAACAAGGTGCACGCGATCCCGTTGCGCTCCTCGTGGGTGATGACGTGCGCGTACGCACCTTCCGGATCGTACGTCGCTTGCGGCGGGCTTGACAACATATGCTCGATTTACAGGTAATGTTTGCTCGATTTATGTGTAACGTATGCTTGATTTATGAGTGACGTATGTTCGATTTACGGGTAACGTATCACACGATGAGAGTATAAGACCTAATGTGAAAATCGACAAATTGAGTTAAAGATTTGAAACTACTACTATCAAATATTTGAAGCTACTCCAAATAATGTTATCTATATCTCTGAAAAAAGAGGTCGCTTTAAGAAAATCTCTAAAATGGGAATACTAATGTAGGTATTTTCACAAACCCGAGTCTGATTTATTCTCACTGTGTGATAATTACAGGTAACAAATACTCTATTAACAGGAATCGTATGCTCGATTTACGGGACGTATGCTCGATTCAAGCAAATAAGACAGATCTTGTCTGGGGCTGATTACAGATGTCCATAGGCGGCCACTTCTATCATGTAGAAAGCCTTTGCTACTTCCTATGTTATAAACAAGTATATATTTACTAAATATGTTTATATTTTGTGTCCGTAGCCTGAAGACCCGCGAAGGCAACGTGCGCGTGTCCCGCGAGCTGCCCGGCCACTCTGGCTACCTGTCCTGCTGCCGTTTCCTCGACGACAACCAGATACTCACCAGCTCCGGTGATATGACTTGGTGAGGCGTCCCATTGGCCTCTTGTAGAGGATTATTTCGTCTATCCGTCAGCTTTTCACGGTGAACGCTGGATATCTTCGTGTGATTTTGATTTTTGTCAGTAGTCACAATCTGCGTTTTGGTGATCGCAGTGAAATGGCGTTGCCTATTTCCTGGATTTTGTTCCTTTATATGACATTCATGAGAAAAGGAGGTTGGGGGTCTGAAAAGTACATCCTTGATGAAATCTACTTACCAATCGTACCATTGTCATATAGTCACATAGTAACAATAGTGCATAAAAGCTATATCAAAAAAAAAATATTCTTACGACTTCGGATAGCTTACGAAATTATGCACGTCTAAGTCAAATGACGTTACTTTAGTTTAAACATATTTAAAACCTAGTTTCAAAATATCTTGACAGTTACATCAAACGAGATGCTGCTTGTGCATCTGAACGTAGTGTAGCGGTAACAAGGACGTGTGTATCGTGTCCTTTTTTTTTCCCGAAGGGGAAACCTTCAAAAGGTACCCGATACGCTGTGAGCGGCGCCGGGTTATGTGGGTTTCTTAACGTAACGAAGCAATTTACACGTGATTTATGCGATCCCCAGCGCCCTGTGGGACATCGAGACGGGCCAGCAGTGCGGGCAGTTCACGGGGCACACGGGCGACGTGATGTCGCTGTCGCTGGCGCCCGACCAGCGGACCTTCGTGTCCGGCGCCTGCGACGCGTCCGCCAAGCTGTGGGACATCCGCGACTGCCTCTGCAAGCAGACGTTCCCCGGACACGAGAGCGACATCAACGCGGTCACGGTACGTGGACTTCAGCTTTGCTATGCTTCGTTTTTTTTTTAACCGACTACGTCAGGAGGGTGATGTTTTTTGAGCGTATGTATGTATGTTTGTATGTAGGTATGAAACTTTGCTAAGCTTCGTTTTTTTTTGACCCGACTCCGTCAGGAGGGTGATGTTTTTTGAGCGTATGTATGTATGTTTGTATGTATTTATGTATGTTTGCATGTATGTATGTTTGTATGTATGTCTGTTCTGTACGCGCTACAACCCACAAACATCTTTACGGATTGTGACGTATGACATATCGTTAGAATCGTCTTAATTTAGAAAGTGACATGGTCTATAGAATTAAAAAAAATGACGACTGAAAAATGGGAAGAAAACAGGGAGAAGGGACGAAGGGACAATTAAAGTAGCGAACGAGCATGCGGTCCACCTGATGGTAAGTGGTTACTGCCGCACGTAGACATCTGTAAGTAACTTCATATAGAACGGGGGCTCTATCAGAAGTCGAGTCACAGATGAGTTGCTACTCCCGAAGACTAAGACGGTCGCCTCATATATAAGTGAGCCGACAACCACACCCTTCCACCGAAACGTAAGAACTGCTTCACGCTAGAAATAGGTGAGGCGGTTGTACTACATATATTGGTCTACCACCTTGTAGTGCGCAGGTATTAGAGTAAAAAAGTGTTATTTATGAAATGCTTGTATGTCTGTTTGTTTTACCT
>DWNE01010565.1:0-10274 GCA_018249875.1 Cecropterus toxeus
AGTCGGTAAATAAAAAACGACATGAATACTGAAATTATTCATTTATGAAACTATTTTAATTTATTTAATTTTTTTTATAATATTTTTTTATAATATTGAAGTAGCTAACTAGCATGCAGTCCCCCTGAAGATAAGTGTACTTTTGATCTTGGACACCTGTAATCTACAGGATAAGTTCAGTCTTACCTGAGTTTGGCTGCAGATCCGCTGTTACTCTTGAGAACTAAGTTGGAACGCACTGGATAACTATGTATGTCACCTTACCACTATCTTTATACTAAAACGCAACAACGCTTGAAACTGCTATTATTCAGAAACTAGTAACATCGTTAAAAACATTAAAACAAAAAATACTGCTAAAAACGAATTCATAATTATACTTATTTCATTTAATACTTATATGAGTATTTTTGAAAATAGTCGGAGTAAAAGTATTTATATTTTTGTTTATTTTTATTTATGTAAATTTTAAAATATGTATATTTTTAGATAGATCTATTTACTCGCTTTCATTTGATACCCATATTGTCGTAATAGTAAAAAAATCGTACCTCCTCCCCGCCCCCCTTTTCCTCTATTATCAGAAGCCTATAGCATTTACATAGCCTATGTCACTGTGCAAATTGAGACGATTCCAATGATATGTCATACGTCACAATCCGTCAAGCCGTTTGGGCTGCAGCGCGTGCCAAAGAAATGAACATACTTACAAACATACATACACACATACATAAATACGCTCGAAAACCATTACTCTCCTTCTGACGCACTCAGGTAAAAAGTTTTGCAGTAAAATTCTATTCTTTAACGAAATATTTAAATAGTATAGTTATTAAAAATACAATTACTTGAAAGGAAGATTAAAATTTCCTGCGGGATACGCTTTGACAATCAGAAGTTTCAAAGTTACCGGTGGAAAAAGATAAGATGCCTACTCCACAACGATGAGTCTTATTAAATTATTAAATGTCTGCTGATGATATCAGCCCTCGATATTCTACCGCGGAAATTGGTTAAATATTAATCACAGATGAACATCGAGTATTAAACAGTTTCCATATTTTATATACATTTTGATTGTTTTACGTTTTGTAAAGGAAATGAGCTTTAGAAACTTCTTAATGACACCTATATGATACCTACCAAAAACAAAAATACTTGACAAAAATCCTTATTCATTACATTTTAACTCATTAAAATGTAATGAATATTTTTTGTCAAGTATTTTTGTTTTTGCGTTGGTACAATATACAAAGGTCAGAAACATTTGATTATTATAAACAAAAACATAGCGGTCCCGAGACGCCTGGCAGATGAGAAACATCGTGTTCGTGTAAGTAATATGCATAAAATAGGTACAAGATTGCGACAGGAACTATATTTATAGCATAATGAAAATAACGCCATCTACAAATAGTAGTCGGCACTAAGTCGAACTAACACCGCAGCGATACTAAATAGTTCCATCAATGTATAACAGATGGCGCAAAAATCAATAAATACAAGCATCGCCACGCCAAGAATCATTGACCTGCGCCTATATATGTTTACATCAAAAATCGGATGGAGGTGTGCATTACCACCACAAATGTGAGAGGCAGCTAAGCTATGGATGTGTGTCAAACTAGGTGGGTTTGACACTCATTATGGATGAGTGCTTGTCTCCGTCCTATGACATTTCGAAGTCCACTACCTCGAAATGCTGGAAATTGGATGAATGGATTTCGAGTCCGAGTTTCAGCCCAACCTGTAAGACATTGAAAATACTAATAATAATGGGTATATAAACCTCCCTACGACAAATCGAATAAAATGTATCGAACATAGTATAAAGAACAGTTGCATGCAAAACAGCGTATAGCGAATATCAACAATGGTACAGTGAGTTGCGGAAAGTTTAATTACATGACATTACTTTGTTTCTATTTAATCCAGTGCCGCTTTCGTTATTCCAGTCGGTACTCACCCTGTACTGTAATCCGGTATTAAAGCAACGAGATAATACGAAAATTATTGCTTTTGCGAATAAAATATCTATATTTGAGTTTATTATAACGTCTATATAGCTCTTGAAGTGAATCTTTTAAGCGTTGTGATTTGAAACTCGATAAAACGAAAATGCATTCAGACAGTAAGCATTCGAATCGTGTTAACCATTTGACTTACATGATTTTAATTATACTCTTTATTGTTCCCATAAAGTATAAATAACAAGAAACATAAAAACATTTGGTATGGTGTTAAAGCAAACGATAACTATCAAAACTGTCGAGTTACAATAAATAAATATTGAGAAGTAAGTGAGGTAAGGACAGGAGTAGACCTGAAGGTAATAGACTTTACCGAGATTTTGAAAAGTAGAAAGAGATAGAAACCTTATTAAGACCTCCTAGTTCACAACTTGAAAACCGTGAAAAAAATGTGTGCTAATTCTGTTCTACTATTGAGTTCTGCTAATAAAAAACATACACACATATATTGCATACATACATACATAAATGCATACATACAGACATACATACGCTCAAAAACATTACTCTCCTTAAGGTCAGCCAAAAATATATAAATGTAAATGTTTCAGTGATACTATTACGTGGCCAAGATGTAAGAGCAGGGTGGAAAGGTCCCCGAGAACTTTGTAATAAGTAAAAGGCGTATAAAAACAAAGGTACGCAAAACGGAATATAGAGAATACTAACAGCAGTACGACAACGAGTTGCGGAAAGTTTAATTACATTACAATACTTTGTTTCCCTTTAATCCAGCGCCGGTGATACTCTGCTATTTTACGGCCGTTTGCTTATTTGTAAATTGTATCTTTTTATTGTTACTGTGCATATTAATTTATAGCAATTTAAACAAGGATATAGTCGTACTTTTAAATCTTACACTGATGGACAGAAAAAATAACACAAATTTGCAATTGCGTAGCGTGGATTCATGTCGTTGGGGATTGAAGTAGAATTGGCCTCCTACCCATTTAGAAATTTTATTTGGAGACTAAAAGACAAAGTTTGAAGACAAATGAAAATAATGCAAACCTAAATATTCTGCCGCCCCAAATACGTGCCACCCGCGGACGCGGTTTTTTAGATTTTAGGTTGTTAGACTACGGGGTTTCATTGGAATTTTGCCACTTCCCCCCCTACCCAAACATGCCGCCCGGGGTACGTCTCAACCTCCCTCTGATGCAACGCCGCAGTTTGTTCTAAGTATGATCTGTTCTTACGTGTAGGTAATTAAATAAAAGAACCGTTAATTAACTTGTTAGAACGTTAATTAAAATTTAAATAATCATATTATTATTCATGTAACTTGCTCTTCTAATGTGGCTGATAAAAAAATATATTTTTATTTTAGAAATTGCATGATTATCTTCTTTCTATTTCATATATATACTATATATATGTACGCGAGGACTTTTTTATTCTCTAAAATGATTTTATTTAATAGAACAAGTCGGTAATAAACACGTTTCAAAGACTATATTTAGTCTGTAGATAAATACGTCGACGATTATCTTAGAGATAAACAATAAACAAACCAACATTAATTTACACGTTGTGGTGAATATTGAATTATTTCGGTTGCTATTACCTTCGTAAATCTGCTCCCACACCGACATCAAACTATAATTCCTAGAAACAAGGTGGAAATGTTGCAATTCTATCGTCTTCATGAAACAATTCTAGGTTTGTCTACTTTTGTAACAAGCGACTAAAAGGGGGCTTCCAGGGTTGTGGGTGGCAAGAGTGGGAGCTCGAACCGTCCAGCCAAGCGACCCCGGGGAAAGATGGCGGCATGTGTGGTCGCATGCCGTCGCAACGCAATTTTGCAACGCAAGGCACGGCAATTTGTGAAATGGAAGTAGCAAACGAGTGCGCGGACCACCTGACCAGTGGCCACTGCCGCCCATGGACATTTGTAATCAACTCCAGATACGATCAGTGTCTTATCTGACATTGGCCACAGATGCGTTGCTTAAGCGTTAAGGGCTATGTCGGAACGCCTTGGATAAGTATGTCTCTCTTACCACACTCTATACCAAAACACAGCAGCACTTAATAATGCTGCTACTGGGTAGAAATAGGCATGTAGATTGACGACCTGTGTGGCGGAGCGGTCACCATTCCGCATTACTTATTAGTCTGTCACGCATTGGGTCCCGGGCTCAATCCCCGGCCACGCAAAAATGTACATGATGAGTGTAGATTTCTGTTCTGGGTCTGAGTGTTAGTGTATTCGTCTTTGTGTGTCCATGGCACCCACGACACAGGAGAAAATCTTACTGTGGGTGTATGAGTGTAGAAAGCGTTTATGTTTTAAATATTGCGCCCACTTCAATTCGCTTTAAGTAAGTAAATAATAACGGGATGTATATATAACAAAATTACCAAAATTTCAGAAAATTGGTACGTGTTAAAACCAGTACAAATACTAGGTTATTCTAGTGGTTAGTTCATATAACTTCGTGTTACCCAAATTCGTGGTATATTCAGTTAAAGACCGTTTAATTGTGGAGAGTTCACTAGACAAATAATCTGAAATGCATTTGTGCTCAGTTGTTTGCAGTTTCAGTGCGCGTTCGAACACGTGCTACTGAACAAACTAACAGACCACAAAGAGATACTATTAATTCCCTTGTTATTTTCGAAAACGGAACATTCCGACGCGACATTGTATATACCGTAGTTTTGTTTTGATGACAACAAAACAATATTGTATTTTATTGTTCAGTTATTTGTACGTTATAAATATCGTCATTTAAAAAAAGTCGTACAATTAAGTAATATTTAAGTGGACTTTTTTACCCTTTCATTATTTAGACTTCATTGTGATTCGTTTTTTTTTTATAAAATAGATGTTACAAAACAGCACGTGCCTTTAGAGCTATGAGCTATGAACATCTGTAATGAATCTCAGAGAAGAAGGAAATAATGCATAAATTACGTCATACAATAAGAGGGGGGGGGGGGGTGTTAAAAAATAATATTGAGAAGTACTGTCTTAATTTAATGATGACATCACACTAGAAAGGGGGAGGGGCACAAATTTTACCAGTTGAGACAAGGACGGCGGCCGGGTCAAATAGTCGGGATATTTCTGTCACGTAATTTATGGATGCTCCTATGCTCAGCAAAAGATGTGTTTCTAACCCAAACAAGTAGAAACATCCATGACCAAGTGACTCTCACTACTACATAAATGGGTACACCTATACACGAAAAAAAAAATGCTGCACTTTAATTGTACGCATACAATGTTATTTTTAAAAACCATGTTATGTAAAGGGCCTCTTAAATAAAAATACATTATTAAATATTCCACAATTTATTATTTAATATTAATACATGAGACCGAATGCTTAGACAAAACACACATGATAAACTTTAACAAATAACGATACCAAAACAATAACATCAAACGTTTAGTATAAATATGTTTGGATTCTCGTATTAAGTTGTTGTAGACTTAAGTAATCTTAGAACAATATTTGATGACATGGAACTAGATACACTAGGTGATATTGTGCTCGTATTATTTTCATGTTGTGTTCTTGAAGTTGTAACTTTGTTATTTCTGTCTATAAACATAATATCGTTTCGAGATTTGCGTAGTTTATCGAACAGGCTATTTTCATTGGAGTTAACGTTTATAATTTTGTTGGATACAGGATCTAATGGTGACTTCAATTTTGCAATGTTATTGGGAATATCAAAGGTACTGCTGTGTCTTTTCTTTCGTGATGGAACACCCCTGATTGCATCTTCATAATCCTCGTCTGGTCTCTGAGCTTTAATGTTTTTCTCGAAATCTTCCTCTTTAAAACTAAAAAAAATAAAAAGAGACGATTAAGATAACAAGATTTAAGATTTAAGATAAGAGCAATTAGCTTTACATTACAAAAGTATCTCAGACTCATGAACATCTATAATACTCGTGGCTTGTGGCCTTACAACGCCTTGTATAAGTGATTTTTTCCATACCACACCTTTTAAACCAGAAAAAAAAACACCGTCTCAATCTGCTATTATAAAGCTGAAATAGTGCCGAGGATCCCTCCCGCGTCAAACGTGAAAGTTTCTTCAATATCCGAATTTTAAATGAAAATTAATTATCTCCTTTCTAACTTTAATACGAAACAGTTTACAAACGAGTAACGTTTTTATTTTCACAAAGAAATGGTTATTCATAAAAAGTATTTGTCCGACTCTGAATACTATCACCACGGTAATAGTATATGATACTATTACTGTGCTATCACGAATCCACTGTACAAATTTTTTTACATCTATTGTTTTTCGACGTTTTTTTCGACGACCCGCATGGCGGAGCGGTCACCATACCGGTCTGACGCGCAGTGGGTCCTGGGTTCGATCCCCGGCCAGACAGAAATATGAATGATGAGTTTAAATTTCTGTTCTGGGTCTGGGTGGTTTCTGTTCTGGTTGTGTGTCCATGGCACCCACGACACAGGAGAAAAACCTAGTTTGGGGCTATAAGTGTAGAAAGCGTGTATATTTTACCCTGGCGAATTGAATTTGTCTAAAAGAAGTTTATCCTTAAACCTCTCCATCTCCTCATCGATAGATTTTGGGTAGTTTAGATCAGGTCCTATTGTCGGTGGCGGTGATGTAGTTAATGTTGGCTTTGGCCTTGGTTTTGGTCGAGAGGGCCGAACTGGGCCTACTCTAGGAGTGACGGGTGCGGGAAACGTAGGCCTTGCGTCGTAATCTCCATATTTGTTGACAATAAAGTCTTCCGCTTTCATCCTTGGCTTGTACCATTTAGCAGGCTCATTTATTGGTTCACCGGGAACTGCGTATCGGGCCGAATTGCCCGGAGTATTGTATGCTCTTGGATCGTTCATAGGCATGAATTTGCGCCCAGGAGCTATATCGTCTCGATTTACAGGTCCTTGAGGTAAGTACCTTTCATCTACGAAAGCCTGTGTTGACTATGACAAATAAAACCATTAAAATTTGCCAAGATTCTTTACATTTTTTTTTATAATATTGAAGTAGCAAACGAGCATGCAGTCCATCTGATGGTAAGTAGCTACTGCCACCCATTACATCTGTAATTAATCCCCAGATAAGTTCAGGCTTACCTGAGGTGGGTCACAGATGCATCACTACATCTGAAGACTATATCGGGCGCCTCGGATACGTATGTCTTCCTTATAACACCCTTCAGACCAAAACAGCGCTGCTTAACACTATTCTTAGTAGGCAGACATACGTGTGGCGGTGGTGCTTCCAGAATTGACCCACAAAGGGTTCTACCACCTTCAAAGGATGCAGGATGCAGTAAGAAGAACAGGAGTTCGCTTATAGGAAATGTAACCGACTGGGTAGAGAACCCTTGAATGTAGATTTTAACCTTATTATTAAATATATTATTGTGGCGACCTCTCGCTAGAGATGACGTCACCGTATTTTGAATCACGCTATCGGAGTTTTCTCAACATCGTGCATATATACAAGTTCCGAACAGAGACTTCGGAGCACGGTCGCTCCCGAGGCATGATCATCTAGCCTGGCGGGAGATCTCCCGTTGCCAAATTATGAAGCAATATGTGATATATGCAATAATTAGCACGTCACTTTTTATTACTTTAAAATATTGAAATCATCATTACGAAACAAACTGATATAACGTCAAACTTAAGGAGTTTACCAATAGCCATTGAAGACATACAGCAATAGCTCCAAGATGCTAATAAATGACTACCAAGTTTTATTTCGATAAGGCAACCACAACAAGGTTAGAATTGACTTTCAATAAACTAAATTTTTAGTTACAAGTCAAGCTAACAAAAACGTTTAAATATCGTGACCATAATACCTTCGTTCCTTCTTTGCTTATCCTTAACCGAGAATCGGCAGACTTTCTCATGTTTATCAAACCTTGAATTGCTTTCAACTGATCCAAAGAGTCCCTGGTATATTTTGAAAGCACCTGTAATTATTTATCCATTTACTGGTTACTACCATGAACTCTAATAAAACAGTGTTCTTACTAAAGAAGTTCATGTTTTGATTACGCCATCCCTTTGACTACTATGACTGTTTTTAAATCTTTTCAATTTAGGAGCTTCGCCATATCTTTTTGTCAACCCAAGAGTTAACTGGTGGAGAATGCCCATAGATATTAGGTTTGCCTTTTGTAATCTAGGTAAACCATGACGCTACTTCTTGTTGTGTCATATAACAATGTTATAAATGGTGCTGTCGGTACTTTCAAGGAGTTTCTTGCGCCTCTTCTTCATCGTAGTGTAGCTTAGCTACCGAGGCGGTAGTAGTTTATTCATGTGTGTAAAGAGTTACATATGAATCGATTTAGCAAGTAAAACATTTTAAATGGAATTTAAATTTGAATATAATTTTATTAATTATCATGTTACCTCATCAGCGTCTCCAAGTGTTTCTGTCCGATCAGGGACACTTGGCGCTGGTGCCTTGGCAGTGAGTTTCATTAACGAACCCTCGAACTTGTTGCGGTCGTCTGACTCGTAAATAGAGTCATCAAGTCTTCGACCAGAGCGTATTGAAGTAGTTTCATCATCCGATGCTCCAGTTCTAACTATACATTGAAAAATTGATCACTATGATTTAGTACCAAATGAAATAAAATGTTTTTAGTTTTGTGTACACCTAAGGATGCATTAAAATTATCAGTTACAATATATTTTATTACACTATCATCGAATTGTGTCAAGACCCTAACTTAGAAGATCTGTCAAGAAAATCAGCGGGCGTGTCTTTTTCTATGATTGTTATTTTTATTATTGTTTTTTTTCTCTCAATATTTCATATTGTTTTTAACATGAAAAAGTAAAAGGTAATACAATATCTATTAAATTTCAGAACTGGCAGTTCTGAGTTTTCCTGATATGACAAGAGGGAAGTACGATGGATAATAGACGAATGTAGATAATCTCAATAATAAAACAAATTTTGAATCTTAAATACCTTAAAAAGGCCACTCAAAGTAGGTGATACCCGCATTAAAAACCTTTAGTAGTTAGTGTTGCGGCTTTAAATTAACCTGACAGTAGAGGTTAAAATTTCCTTACGGTTGCCTTCTCCAATATGCCCTGCCACAGGTTGATGGCCGCTTCGCCGCCAATCCATGTCATCGCCGATTTCGTCATCAAAAATACCCCGTTTTAGATAAACGGAAACGTTTGTCTCTGTAATAAGGAAATAGAATCAGCTCCAGCTCAAGCGGTTTTAAAATTACACGAAACCATTTAGTTGTAGAACATTTATTGCTGTGTGCAGAAGACAGAATGTTTCATTACTTACTAGAATAATTTTAATGCAATAATATTCTACACTTCAGTGTCGTTTGGTAAGTTGCCAATTGCGTTTGATTTAATCTGCGTAACTTGTGATTCAGAATTTACATAGTTTGAATGGTTACCTTATTTCTCTCTAAAAGTTTGATTTGATGGTTGACACAAACCTCAGTGCAAACATATTTCTAACATTTGCTCCAAGGACACACGTGTATTACTCAAGTGGAAGCTCATATGGATTAGGAAACACCTTGCGAAACTATTGTACGATATCTTGTTCACATTTTGTTTCTAATCCTTATAATAAATCAGAATATTTTATGTTATGGGTATTTGACGTGTTTTATTTTAACCAGGTGTTATTGTTTATTGATTAATAATTTAAATTGTTAAACTATAATATTTTATTCCATGTAATAAACTATAATATGGTTAAGTTTAACGCTTATCACGTAATTTGCAGCTGTGTGAGGTGTCACAAGAAGTAATTTCATTATTGTTAAGACGTATAATTTTATCTTATTATACTTTATTACTTTTGTTATAGTGTTAATTTAATTTTTTTAAAGTGCTTATATGTATTTCATTTCATAAAATATAATATGTTTAAGTTCATTTCATTACATTTTCATGTAGTTTGCACCTGTTTGTGGTGATAAGGAGTAATATCACTATTTTATCAAGTTAATTGTATTAGAGTTCACTTTGTAATTTTTAGATAATCAACACCTGTTACTATGAGAGACTTTATACCTAAAATGAAGACTAAAATGTAAACTATATTTTAGTCTTCATTTTAGATATAAAGTATTTTAGTTAGACGCATATAAAACAAAACAAAACCTTTTAAGTCGATATACTCAGCCAATGAGTAATTGTAACCGAGGGCGATCCCCGACATGGAGGCGGTAACAAGTGCACAGCAGACGGCAGAGCTTATGCAGCAAGCCATCGTGAATGTCCATAATCT
>DWNE01010566.1:0-10274 GCA_018249875.1 Cecropterus toxeus
CATTTCGTTGATTTTGTTTCTTACAATGTTGCCCACCTGATAGTAAGTGGTTATTGCTGCCCATGGACATCTGTAAGCAACTTCGTATAGAACAGGGGTTTTATCTGAAGTCGATCACAGATGCGTTGCTACTCCCGAGGACTGATGCTCGCCTCATACTTAAGTGAGCCGGCAACCACACCCTTCCACCGAAACGCTCGGACTACTTTACGGTACAATTAGGTGTTACGGTGGTACCTTCACGCCCGACCTTCATTGGTACTACCACCTGGAAAATTTTCCAGATTCCATTTTGATTAAACTTATTAGGTGATAGACTGTAATCGACTTCAGATAGAACCCCTATTCTATATGAAATTGCTTACAGATGTCCATGGGGGGCAGTAACTTCTTACCACCAGGTGGACAGCATGCTCGTTTGCTACTTTATTCATATATATAAAAAGACTTATATTTAAATAGAAAGTGATATAAGCCATCGAGCAAAATATCTTTACACGACAGACCCAAAATATACTATAAGTCGCTAAAAACTTCAGGCCAGCTTAAAGTTGGTTTAAATACAAATTCACGAGCCGCGACAAGTCTCCTTGGGAGCTAAATAAGAAAAGTAATCTTACTTTAGACTGGTTACTAACTCATAAAGGATAAAAACTGAAATTAGTAATCCCGGCGAGGAACTGAGGTAAACAACATAGATCAGATCTCAGTAAAAGCAGTATTATCTTGATTACATATCGCTGAAACAACAACAAATGTTAATTTCTTTATAAATAAACCTTTTAATATTAAAGTTGACAAGCGTGGCAAAACGGATACCATTACAGTTTGATACGCAATAGGTTATAGGTTCGACACCCGGTCAGACAGATTTCTGAATGATGAAATTAGATTTCTGCTCTGAGGCGAGGTGTTTACGGATTCCGTGGCATACAATGTCAAGGGCTTTCAGTGTAAAAAGTGTTAAAAAATAAGGGAGGGTGCCTAATTTAATCTAGAAGGCTCGAAAGTTTCAAAGGCTTTCTGTTGTAAAGATTTACAGCATTAGAAATGTTGGCGACTTTGATGAAGAGCTGTTTTCAAGGTATACGATATTACAATGGTTATACAACATTACTTTATCAACTTAAGAAATAGAATTTGTATACCTTTAAGTACTGTGCTAAATATTTAGAATGTTATTTTCTTCTAATAAAACTATAACTAGTTTACAGCTAGTAAACCTTTCTATATAACTATGGAATAAAAACCTTTATTTTACAAGTTGTGTACTGCTATTTCACTCGCATTAAAAAAGTGACGTTACTTACTATTGATATAGTAAATGTATTTTAACAAAATAAACACAAAGTGTCACCTCAAGGTACGGATTATAAACATGTTTTCAACTCTTTAATTAAATACTGTAGTTTTGGTTTGAGGTTCTAATTGATGCGTTTTATAGACAGAAAGACTTAAAATGTCTGAAAAAAATATACAAGTGTCTATTATTAACATGATTTCATCTCTTTCACTGTAATTTTGGTTTTATGCGATTTGTATTACATCGACAGAAAGACAGATAAAATGTATAAAAATATACAAGTGTCTATTTTCACTTTTCTTAGATCTATATGTGATTTACCGCATTCGACACGCAGTAATTTAGTTTTTATAATATACGAGCTGTGCCACGCGGTTTCGCCCGCTACTACATAAGAAAGAACAAACAAACATACATGATATAGCCTATAACACAAAAAGATTTTTTTAATTCGAATTAGTAGTTCCTGAGATTAGCGCGTTCAAACAAATAAACTCTACTGCTTTATAATATTAGTATAGATATGGATCAGTGCACAAACCATACTTCAACATAACACTGTCAACCGAAAGCATAAATCCCAAACAGTATCAAAATACTCTATACGAGAAGCTTAACTCTCATTCCGCTTAAAACTCGAAATTGGTTTAAATACAGAGTCAAGATTTATCTGCAGCCGCGTCTTCTTAGCCTAAATAAGGATCGTGACCTCATTACTTGTAGAGTTGACACTTTATGGCATCTATTTTGGTTAGCTTTACGACCGAGATATAAATGCCCGTGTAGTTTATTTCTCATTGTTTCCGCGTTTTATTAGATGGAATATACGCTGGGTACTGACACAGGTATAAATATTTTTTTGTATGTCTGTTCTATGCATAAGAAAATAACTTTCCAAGCTCATGACTTATTTTTTATTTGACTAAAATAATAAATAAGACACAATTTTTAAACATACATTTTGACTTTGAAAATCCACTGGCACATGACATTTTGCTGTAATTAATCAACATGAAAGTTTAGAAAAAATTATACGATTAGACTGTCACACTCCACAAATATGCAACACAAACAATTGTATAATACTTCATGTATATGTAGTAGAAGTAGAATATTAGAAAAATAATTAAAGAAGCAAACAACCGGCATCCTCAGACTATCACACTCCACAAATATGCAACACAGACAATTGCATAATACTTCATGTATATGTAGTAGATTATTGGAAAAATAATTTAAGAAGCAAACAACCGGCATCCGTATCCTTCCACCGAATCGAAATCCTACTCATACCCGAAATTGGTCGAAATATACTGATTATTTCAGCTTTGAACCCTTGATATCAAAACCTTGTAATTGAAAATTTAAAAAAAAATGTCGGTACAAAGCATGATCATTTAAATATATCAACTATTATACTCTTCGGCACCAAGTTAATACAAGTCGGTACTCAGCACTTGCCTTTAACAGGAACGCACATTGGAATTGCAAATCTGTTCACATAACCCACTTTTGTTTATCCCTTCGATTGCTTGTTGCCGCTCCTTCGTTCAAACATTCATTCAATTGTTCCCAGTGCGAGTCATAAACATTCTGTATCGACTGTTAAATAATTTAACTACAGAATTGTATGGAATAGCGGTAACATGGCAGTTATTTCCAGCTCATATTTCATGCATTTTACGATACGTACGAATGCATTTTAGAATTTGTGTTCGGATTCGCTTTACGAATTTGACTTAGCTCTTCTAAATCCGAAAATGAGCAACAAATATTCCGATGCATGCTTCACCACGCTGGCGCTGCTTTAATATTCATTTTGGGGTTGTGGTGCCATCGATTGGTTTAGATCTCACAGAATTAGAAAGTTTTAGGGCAGAGACCTTATAAACTAGCCACTAGGAAAAAGTCATAACTTGATTTCTAGTTAAGGATTTTCGGAAATTCGAACGGGCATAAGATGATGAAGACAAGATAAGACAATCAAGACCACCTACGTGATGTTTGCATCGCAGATATGTCAACTAATTAGCAATCATACGTGTCTCAGGTAGGCTCGTACACCAAATTCATCTGATTTCATCATATGTCCATATAATTAACTAGCTTTTGCCCGCGGCTTTGCTCACGTTAAGAAGTATTAAAATTGACAAAGTTTCATACAACCTTTTATTCCCTATTTTATCCCCTTGGGGGTAGAATTGATCAAAATTCTTACTTAGCGGATGTCTACGTCATAACATCTACCTGCATGCCAAATTTTGAGCCCGATCCATCCAGTGGTTTGGGCTGTGCGTTAATACATCACTATGTCAGTCAGTCACCTTTGAGTTATATATATTTAGATTTCTGTTTTAAATATTTGTGTGTGTTGACTTTTGGCACGGACACAACGAATCCTAATATGAAGCAATACGTGTAAAAGGATAAATACAAAATTTCGTTATCCGCATAGTATCGTCATATATGATAAAATATATATATCTATTCAGCCTAAATACTTGATAGAAAACAATAATGGCAGTTCACACTAAACTAGTTGGTAACTAGACTGCGCTTGTGGTTTTTGGCACTAACGCGGAAGTTCAAACTTTACAAGTTCCCACCTTCCCGAAGCAAGACCACCTAACTGGGAAGCTATATCCGATAAAGTTAGTAGGTAGCGTGTACGTTAGTTTGAGACATAAGTTTTGAAGGTAAGAATACAATTCATGTTTCGACTGTAGTGGCATAACATTTGTCTTTTATCTATACTTTATCAGACTGAAGAAGCAAACAAGCATGCAGTCCCCCTGATAGTAAGTAGTGACTTCCGCTTGTATATGAAGTTTTTGTAACAGTGTTTGGAACTGAAGTCGATTGCAAATGCGTTGCTACTCACGAGGACTACATTCGCTTCATATCTAAGGGAGCCATCAACCACAAGTCTGTAGCCACGCAAGCGCCACTGTCATACATATTTCTGCGTTATAACAACGATATAAAATGCCTATTTCCCAATTTTACGTTAACGTTACGTTAACGAAGTTTGTGCTCTTTATCGATCTTCAATAGTACCACTCCCCCCGCCCCCCTTCCCGAGGTCTTTATTTTAATATATAGGCCTACGTGGGCACTTACAAAATTGGTTGTCCGATAATTAAAATGCGCAATCCAGGATATGAACAATTCATTCGTTTAACATCAACCCAATGCGGTCACCAACATGCATGCACGGCGCGCTGATTATTAACAAAAAACCCCAGTTAGGGAACCTTTTCGAAGCTATTGGCCCTAAAAGGCTAATGGATGGATGTTCAGGTTCTATTTCGATAGTATTTAGAGATATCAACTATGCCGTTCATAGGTAATAGCCTCATTTTATTCGGTTTCAGTGGAAATGTCATGGGGCCACAGTGGCCACTTACCAGATAATTACATATTACCATAATACATTTACACACACATACAAATTACACAAAAAACTACACATATATAGGTACATTTATTTTTACGCTTTATTTCGACAGAGCAATAAGCTACTATACAACAAAAGTAAACAGACTGTACAGAACATCTAAAATCAGATAGAATATCTCTGCGCGAGTTCCATTGGATTACATAAACATTTTTTCACACTTCACTGCCAAAGGGTAGAAGACTCGAATCCGATTTTAGATATCGTATCTGTCACGTAACGACGTCGTTATGCTATTAGTGATGAGACGTTCTAACTTTGTTTTCCGTTAAAAGAATGAATCTGCGAGTGATCTCAAAACAAAATATTCTAGTCAATTCTCTATTGAACATTTAACATTAGTTGGATGGCTGTGATACCATACAACTTTGAATCAGATCTCTGAATCCTCTCAATCTGAAGATCCGAGGTTCGAACAGGCACGGCATCGGCATCTCAACTTTTACGTGCATATTAGATTTCTAATTTAACATTTGACTTAACGATTAGGGAAAACATCGTGAAAAACCTCACGTTTAAAACACTTAAAAAATCGTTTAAACACATATACACGTATATAAGCACAAAAAAAACAATATTTTTAGGCGTATTTTATAAAATTTTATATGTTTCACCGGTGCGTTGAATAATGAATATATTATGTTTTCCCAAACACGTTAAAAGAAGTATTCCTAGCACTAACAAAATCTCATTCTCAGAAGTTCATGCGTTAAAACCCTCGGGCCCACATTATTTACTCTTTAAAAGAAAACATGTAGAATAGCAACGAGTTGACGACGACGGATGTTCACTTATTACGTAGAAATAATTAATTTGGAGAAAAGCTGCCCCTTTATTTGGTCTCTATTGAAACAACCACTAGCCGTTAAATAAAGGTGGGAACTTAAAATTAAATTCTACTATTTGAAAGGCATATACAAACAGACTATAGAGCATAGATTATAGAAATTTCATATATTTACGAGGAACATTTATTTTTATTATTTGATGGATATGGACAATGTTGAGTATTGCCGACCAATTTAAATAACTAGAATGAATCTCTGAGGAATAAATCTCAGCGTTAGCAATGAGAATGCGCCACAAAGATAATTACGCAGTGGTCGCGCTTTGATATCAAAGAAGTGTAACGTTGTTCTTGACGTTCCATTAATGTGTTTCTTTGAAGTTACTGGCCATATGCAAAAAGTTTGGCCTAGTTGCATTTTTTTCATGATTGTAATTACCTATTGACTTTTTTATAGATATAAATAAGGGGCACATTTGCACCGCTTTGAAAGGGCTTATCTCTTAAACAATCCACTATGAGAAATAACACCTTACACGTGTAGGTAACGGTAGACGGACAACCGGACAAACGGACGGACTGACATGACGAATCTATAAGGGTTTTTAATTTTGCTATAAGGCAACGGAACCCTAAAAACCGAAGCTCGGTTAACCTGGTACTAATCTATACTATAATTATAAAGCAGTAGAGTTTGTTTGATTGAACGCGCTAATCTCAGTTATTACTGAGATTAGCGCGTTCAATCAAACAAACTTTTTTCAATTCGAACCAGTTATTACTGGTTCGAATTGAAAAAATATTTTTGTGTTGAATAGTAAATTTATCGTGGAAGGCTTTAGGGTATATAACATCAAGCTATGTTTGTTTGTTTTTAATAGATTGTTCACTAATAAACACGGGTGAAACTGCGTGGCACAGCTTGTATATTGTACGGTGTAACCGTACACCATTTCGGGTTAGCAGTTTACGCGCCACGAGCGTTCTTTAGTTATATTAATTTAGTACGATTTCGGAAAACAAACCGCGTGTTTTCTTCACTAACATCATTCATCTTTCAATTTTATTATAACATTAACATACTCTACAACATCTTTTATTTAGCTATGTGTTAGTAACCCGTACATATACAGGTGTAAATGACAGCGTACCGAAAACTTAAATGGTAGATTTGTGTGTGACACTCAATAAACAAAAAATAACTCATTAATTTTCCTCGGAAATTATTGGTCCCGAGTTGGTCATTTTTGAGCGCGTAATGTATTGTGAACAACGCGCGAGGTCATTGACCGAACGTCGACCAGCTGATAGCGAATTCATTACATTACTTTAACTTAATGCTGGTTTTCGTGAAAAACAATAATATGAGTGTCTTTTTAATATTAATGTTGCATTGTGCAATAGTATTGAAATACTACCAAAATCTGTAAAAAAAATGCATAAAAAAATTGGAAAAACCGAGAAAAAAGCGATGAAAAATTCCAACGCCATAAGCACCAGAATCGTGTCAGGAATCCATATTTATAATATTCGGTACGCTGTCATTTACACCCAGTATAACATGGTCAATATACTCACTATCGGCGGCGGGTCGCCTCGCCCGGCGACACAGCGGCAAGGTGACGGCGAGCGCGAGCAGCACGGCGGCGGCGGCCGCGGCGCCGCCCGCCGCCACCATGGCGCTGCCGCCGCGCTTCACGTCCGGCGCGCTCGTCGTGCTGCCCGGCGTCGCGCTCGAGTTGCCCGCACGGCTCGGACGGTGCGTCTTCGCTACCTGTACGTACGTTTGAGGCTATCAGCGCAAAAGTGGTGTAAGCGACATTTTTTTATGATTGCAGTTTTGGTGTAAATTACAAAATATGTAGTTAATAATCTATTAATTACTCCGAAGTGCATTCTTGTCGGTTACATCACTTTTGTACTGATAACTTATCATCGTATATATAAACTCATCGTATTCTTGCAAATCAATCAAAATAACTCGTAGAACCCATATAGGTGCTTCTCCTTGGTACTTCTCCTAGGCTTGCAATAATACTTGGAACATTACATTTATTAGGTCAAACTATCAAAAACATTACAGTTTACATTGTAAGCAGTACATACTTCGTACCTACCTCAAAATGTTCAGCACAAATATTTAAATTACAATACAATTACAATTGTAATTCAAAACTAATTTAATATTCCTTACCAATGCATACAAACCCCTGCCAGCAACCCCTGTTTACTAATAAAACTCTCGCTCGTATTGACATTGCGTATGAAATAACGATGGCATACCTAAATATAATTTATTTCTCACAAACACATCATAATATATGAAGGGGCTATATTTTTTAATCTCTTTGTATTCATAAAACCATATTAGTCTAAAATTTTCATTAAGTATGAGTACAACGAATGGACGAATAACTCGCTTCTATCGATCCGATTCTCATGAAACTTGAATTAACATTAGGTATCAAGGATGACATGATATACTGCAAAATAGCCGTTACGAGATGCCTGGCAGATGTGAAACATCGTTCGTGCAAGTGATATGCTTAAAAAACAAGATTGTGACAGTAACTAAATATATAGCATAATGAAAATAACGCCATCTACGAAGAGTGCCTTGCACGAAGTCGAACTAACACCTCAGCCCGCTTAGTTTTGTTCGATACCTAATAGTTACCAGGTGGTAGAACCAATGTAGTTCGACCGGGGAAGTACCACCGCCACATCTGTTTCTAGCGTGAAGAAGATCTTGTGTTTCGGTGGAAGGGTGTGGTTGCCGGCTCACTTTTATATGAGACGATCATTTCAGACTTCGGGAGGAGCAACGCATCTGTGACGTCTAGTTCGTTGTTTTAAGGTTTCACATCGCGACACACAACACTAATTGTATCTGTACGTACCGAACTTTGCATTATTTGCGATTTACATAAAAACAATTATAAAACACTTACTAATATAGAACTAAAGTCGGAAGGCGCCTGAGCCGTGTAGGCCTGCAGCTTGACCTCATACGCTGTGTCAGGCGTAAGATGCTCCAACACTAGACTTCTGGCGGAGCCCCGCGCGGTCACCTTCTCGTACGCGCCCGCTGAGGATACAGCTCGGTAGTATACGTAGAAACCTTCGGCTTCTACCCCGCCGTCGCTTGACCACTGTTGACAGGAAACGCATACGACTCTTAAAAATGGTCTTGCTAAATAACGAACACACAAACACCCAGACCCAGAACAGAAATCTGAATTCATTTCTCAGATATCTGGTTCAGGATCGAACCCGGAACCCACTACGTGTCAGACCGGTATGGTGACAACTCCCCTACGTAGATCATGATAAGTCGTCGGGATGGCTTCAGATGTCATCCAAACACTCTCATATCTCTGTCTATGAGAGCTTATTGTTTTCATATATACTAACATGGGTACTTACTGGTAAAAGTTGAAAATTGATAAGCAAACTATTTTAGTAAAATTGATAGGTATGAAAAATAAACGTATTCTGACCATTTATGTCAATTTTAGGAATTAAGATAAAAGATAATATATTCAATCCATATAACAAGAGCTTCAATCTTTATTTTATTGTCGAAATCACACAAGAATGATATCAGTATCATATATATATATATATATGCTTTAAAAAGTAATATAATTATCATTATACATTTATCTATCCAGAGCTTCTATAATAGCCTCTAAAAACCACATGTTTACCAATAAATTGAGTTTCCAAACACGATAAGTATATTACAATACATTCTTATAATAATACAATACGGTATTAGATCTCATGAATACGTAAAGTTATCAAAAGCAATTTTACAAGTTTTGCGGCACCACAAAAAGGAAAACAGGCCTACACCTACATCCCTACTATAAAACACTGGATGTTCATTTAACAAAAACTTTTAGGACGCTATTAAACTCAAAGAAGCTTTGACTTTCCGTGTAGATTTTTCGAGGCAATTTCCGAGAAAATTTCAAACCTCATTATCTGGGGAAGAATTTAAAATTATGATCGCTAAATTACTTTTCTTAAGCCATTCAAGAAATTGCATGGCAAAAGGCCAATTCCCGAATTCTGATCGGGATAGTTGGCTGATATGATCGTAAGATCGCGTTACCTATTAATTCCTAAACTGCTACGAAGAGAATCTTGCCAAGTGTTCGCCTGTCCAAAATCTCGAAGTATGCTGTAACGTACTGCTGCTAACTATACCGAGTAAGTATGTTGTACAACATCGAAATGTTTGCAATTATGCACGTTCAAAACAAGCTCAATTTCCAACACCGTGACACGAATTTCAAAGTAACGAATTTCTAGCACGTAATCTGAGTTCAGTCTAAGTTAGTTATACGAAAGTTTGTTTAGTGAAAATATTAAATTTACCATTAGATTTTAAATTAATTCCACTGTTACTAACTTTTGACTAGTGTTATCTCTGAAGTTTGTTTTTCTTTCTGTCTGATGATATTATAACCCAAATAAGCGTTTATACTTCTAATTTAAGTAACAAGGTTAGTAGGGTACATTATAATTTATTAATGTTCCATGTTGATGTGTCTGTTCGATGATATAAGCCTAACGCGGTTTAATATGATATAGATATTTTTGGAGTTTACTCCTTAAAAATCGGTTTTTTGATATAAGGCGCCGGTATGAGAAAAATATGAGGAGTAAAATCAACTGAACGAATGACCTCGTTACGTTTTTGGTGTGAGCAGTGCAGC
>DWNE01010567.1:0-10274 GCA_018249875.1 Cecropterus toxeus
TACATATGTCCATGGGCGGCAGTAACCACTTACCATCAGGTGGGCTGCTTGCTCGTTTGCTACTTCGTATTTATAAAGAAAAAAAAAACGCTTTGTAGTTTGTATAATCGCCTAAGTAATACAATCATACTAATGTATATTATAAAGTTTGTGAAAATGTATGTTACGCTTTCATGTAAATACTATACATCTGATTTGGCTTATTTGGATTCGTTTAGGGCTTGAACACACTGGATACTCTTCTATCGTGCTAAATGACCGAACTGAGCGGATTCGTGGGTAAAAGTTAGTATGTTCATAATCTACATTTGTTAATAATAGGGGGTAAGAAAGCAAACCCTATTTAAATATTAAAAGGGAGTGTGCAAATTACCAGGAAATAAATCGAATTCAACACTCTTTTGTATGGAAGCAAACAAAATTCAGATCCATTCACTTATCACTTGAAGATCCCATCATTTTAAAGTTGGTGGCGTGAAAACATATATCATAAGCCTTTTGTTGCCCATGTAATAAACAAGATGGTTAAAAAAAATATTACAAAGAAAAAAGGCAAACCCGCTGAGTTTCTTGCCGGATCTTCTCAGTTGAGGTCATTTTCCGATCCGGTGGTAGTATAAGAAAAATATTGTAAATTACAATTTGTAAGTGCCCCCGTATGCCTATACAAAATAAAGACATTTCATTTCATTTCATACTTCATAATTGTCCTGGTCTTCCTCGTTTCTTGTTCCATTGAACATAGTCCTCTCGTTAGGTATGCCACAACACATGACCCTCTGATATCATACAGTTCTACTTATATAAATGTAATTATGTTGCGCTCCCAGTTCTCACGACCTTCTTGTCATGACACGCATAACTACAATGCCCAAGATCAATACATTATTTTATAATTTTATATAGATACTAAATTAATTGACGTTGTGTCTAAAAAATAAAACGACTATAATGATCTCTTATAGATGTACGTACATTGTAAGAACTTGTAAATTGAAACTCAAAGCCAAATTATCTTGTCCACGAAAGAATATTTTATAACCATTTAATGACGCAAAATGAATAATTTTACTATAGAACAAAAACAATTTTGGTATGCTTTATCATTATCATAGAAATTGCTTCTTTCAGGAATCAAAGCCGGAAACGTAACACGCTTTATTTATATTAACAACAATGACAATCATTTATTAAAATAAGTTTCTCTCAATTTTATAACGGTACATATTTATGAATGTCATCGTAGATTGTACTAATCAATATGTATAAATATCGCTAGGAATACTATACCTACGAAATAATTAAAACGAAAGTGCGAAAGATAATTTTCTTATAATATTATGTACTTATTAGCTACGAGATTTGTGTTCGTAGCGAAACGCTACGAACAGGGAAATATTTAGTGTAACAAGTAATGGTGCTACAAATTCCAGATCCTCCGAAATTTGGACCTATTTAAATGTTCTCAAATAATTTATCTTTTGTGTAGGTAACAAACGAAACTTATTTTGTTTATAAAAGACCTAGTACGAATTTTAGGACGTTACGGATTTTACAAAATGTTATACCTACTTCTAGCACTTATATCACAAAATATGTATTGAATATTGTAAACATCGTAATTATTTATGTTCTGAATAAGAGATAATTTACAAACAAAGATCCATATAAGAGGGAAAACGCAATTTCTAATGTAGCGTGCTTTGGAGCTGTTAATTTTTTATTACCGTGTCACATAATCAATAAATTATATCGTTTTTAGAAGTGAAAAGTCCACAATGAATAATATTGGGTACATCTGTACTCTGGGGACATACGTCCCGGTGCAGCGGCTGCATCGATCCATTGTCCCCCTCTCCACCCACCGCCTCCAGCTCGTGCTAACTGGCCCCTGGATTTTGCGAGAGGGCTCCATATAATGCATATGTCTAACATCATAAATATTTTATGTCATATTTACTTATACACATAATTATATCTCTATCGCACTTTCTCACCTGTGAAATTACTTATGAGGTGGAATTAGTCAATTACTTTACGTGATGGTACTCATAAGTCACTGCAAATCACACATTATATTTTTTTATATTACGAAAGTAGCAATCGAGCATGCATCCTGGTGGTAAGGAGCTACTGCCGCCCCTGGACATCTGATCAACTACACATACTACACATACATACACATACGTTATAACAAACCTGGGATGACCACAACGCTATTACACCTATACGAAGTTGCCACGCCTCGTATAACTATGTCTCTTAAGCAGCGTTTAATAGCCCTATTTTTAGATAGAAATAAGTGTGATTTTACCAGCTGCCCAAATAAAATTAAGATAAGAATCTTGCATGTTGATTATTAATATGTTCCAATTCTTGATATCTATAAATGTCTAAAAATACGTGTGACTGATGTGTCATCGCATTTTAAATACGAAGATTTTTTTAAACATCTTGTTAACAGTATTACAAAAACAAACTTACATTTACATTTTAATTCTCCTCCTTTTTTAAATGTAATATTTGAAACCCTGGTTAAATCTATTATGCTGTAAGGTTGTTAGTATTTACCATTATTTTGTACCATAAATCCTTTATCTGAAAATTAAATCTGATATTTTTTTACTAAAGAAATGTGTAAGCACTAAAACGTACTGATACTTGTCCACATCGGGTATATGCGTCCTGATCGTGACCTGCATCGATCCAATCTTCCCCAGCCTCCTCGCCACCCACTGACTCCCGCTTCCACTAATAGGTACCTGGATGTTGTATGTTTTCTCTGACGCTCCACTAGGTCTAGCTAAGTGTAAAACATTTTCAATAGGTTCTATTTCGTTGCAGAAGGAACTTAATTTATTACTTGTGGATTGTGTTGTTTCACTTTACGAATATTGTAATATATTAAATTTACGTCATGGAATTGTATATTTACGGCACCATTACTAATTTTAACCATTTTTAAATGTAATGTTTTTTTGCACCGTCTTTGATTTTTCTGCTAGAAAATGCCCTAAAGTATTCCGTCTTTTGTCCATTTTTTTCTGGCCAATAATGAATAAATAAATTTAATTAGTTACCTGATAATCTTTGACAACGTCCTCAAAAAGAGAACGATAATATTTTACTATACGGTAGCGACTAATCCTTATAATACTTATTGATATCAAAGAAAAAAGAAGCAAGTAATACTTAGTGACATTTAATTTTGAAAAAAAAATTGTTAAAAATATAATGCTCGTCTTCATATAGGCGCTTGGGTACATCCATCCTCGGTGGGGCATGCGTCCCTATGCACAAGCTATATCGATCCGTCGCCTCAACCCCTTCGCCCCACGTTTCTTTGTGCTTGCACTATGAATAAGACGAATTTTTGTATAGTATGTGGGTAAATTTTTGCGTTTGTATATTTCGGGACTTCTTTAATTTAAGGTTTTACTTTTGTTAATATGTAAATAAAAGTAAAAAAAATAAAAGTTAAGACAATCTGATTAATATCAATAAAAATAGTAAATTATTATTGCCGCTACCATCAAGTACCATCTCGAGAACTTTATTTTATATAGTAAAAGATGCAAACGATATTTCAGTTTACCTGATAGTAAATGGCTACAGCGACCAGCGAGCTATAATATATCTTTAACCAACCCCAGAAAGGATTGTGCTTTAGAGCGCCCACAGATGTGTTGCATCTTTACGGTTACGTTGGAACGCCGAAAATGATATTGTTTTTAATTTATCTAAAAAAAAAGTCCATTATTTTTTAATATTTGTGACTCCAAAAAATGCGAACATTTAAACGCTAATAAGAAGGTACATTCATTTATATGATACTGTGTACAGCGAGTAAATCAACTGAAACTTTTGTTACGTTAGATATAAAAATAACGAATAATGCAACATTCTAGTTGTATTATTTGCAATTGAACAAAACCATACTGTTACTGAATAAAGCTTTTATTTACTTTTTACATATTTGTCGCAAAATTGCAATGTTGATAAGAGACAGACTATATTTCACTTGCTACTGCTGCATCTTGGTGCTAAAATAGATGTAGAAGTAAATTTCTACTTTTTGTACAATAATTGTACTTCAGACTTTGTTTATTTAAACCGCTGCCTGTACTACTTTATGTATGATAGCATTATGATAACATATACTGAATTTCTTGTGTAAATTCTAACTGTACTCTATTTGCATTCGTTTGACCATGCACACAATTCACAATGAATTAATTGATTTTAATTTCTTCAAGGTCAAAAAACCCCTTACTGACCCACTACTTTAATATAGGGCAAAAGGTCGTAAGTTCACGGCTATTGGGTACATCCGTCCTCGTAGGTACATGCGTCCTGATAAAATGCTCGGCCATCCCATTTCTGCTGGCCTAGTTAATAGACTCGTTTATTATGATCCATTTTACAGATCCCATCTCTCTTGTTACAAAGTAAAAAAAATCTGAATAGCATTTAAGAACCGGATGCCCAACAATTTATAACAAATACTAGGTTTTTCTCACGGCTCCAACCGTCTTGGTCGCGTCTACCACGGTAATGAGTATCCTGTGTCTTAATTCAGGCGTTAAATTACAAGTGTGGCAAATTTCACCGAAATTCAACCAGTAGTTTTTTCTGTGAAAGAGTAACAAACACACATACATCCTCACAAACTATTGTATTTATGGTATTAGTAAGATTGATAACATAATAAACATACGCTTTTCTTTTTAAAAGTTTTCACTTGTTATGAAAATGTAAAGACAAATTGAAGCTTATCACAATAATTTCGCAATTTTTAAGAAAACTTTCTAATGAAGCGTAGGAAATATTGCATAAGATGATGGCAGAAATTGATGACATGTTAGCACAATATTTTCCTTTACAGTAAAATCAAATGGAACTGATATAATAAAGGCCTTGCAGGTCAAGGGCGTCAAGTACATTTGTACTCATGGGTGCAAGCGTCCTGGGGATGCTGGCGCTATATTGATCAGTTCCTCTAACCTTCCCCGCTGCCCCGTACCCCGTTGACCCGATGCCCCTAGCCCCGCCGCCCCGTACTTCCATAACCCACTTTATTACCCTGCCTCCCTTACCTCAGCACCGGTGACCCAGTCCCCACTGCCCCCAGCACCTTTGCCCCTTCAAATACATACCTGAATTAATTCTCCCTAACAGATTTCTAGATTATATGCATTAGTTTTAATAATATAAGTTGAATATTGTAAATTACCGTGACATATAATAACAGTAAATCCGTTATAAAAAAACAATAGGATTTGAAATTTATTTAATCTAAAAAAATAGATTAAGTATGAGTATGACTTAATTATCCAATTTTTAAAAAGTGGTATCATTATTACTAAGGAATATCAGTGACACGATTTGAACTTCTTAAAAGTTCCTTTTGAGTAGTTAGATCACTAACTAGTAAATTGTCACTGCCTGTAGCCTACACGTGTGCTAAATCCGATTGAAGACAGACGAGGATTTCGGTCAGCCCTTATGACTAAATAAAAAGCAACGTTTCGTATCTCTGGCCTTAAGAATTAAACCATAAAGATACAATCTACCACCTACTAGAGAACCACAGAGCTAAAAGCTTCGTAAAGTTATTTCCAATTATCATCTATAATTAATTTTAAATCAGTTATAGTAACACATTATCAGTAAAGTTTGCATTTTACTTAATTACAAATATGTTAAGAAAATTTAATATACTTATTGTAAAGTTTGAAAAAGTTTTTCACAAATTGTAAGGTCCAAAGATCTATCGAATTCTCTTTTCCTCTTAAGTAAATGCATGCTATGGCCCCGCGTATCTTGACCTTTTGCCCGAATTCTCTGACCCTGTACATTGACCCGGGACATCGTAGTACAATCCGGGACAAGACCGATGCTAGGGAATAAAACATCCCGATTTACTTAATTTTACTTTAAATGTTCTTCAATGTTAATTATTATTTTATTTAATATGTCTCTTAATTATTTTAATTCAATAAAAGAAAACTCATAATTAATTTCAAACACTCAAATCAACATCAACTGTCACTTTTTGCATAGTACATAATAATTAATAATAGCAGGAGCGGACTATAAAAATATACCTGTATTATCTCATTGTAAAAAGCAACCATTTATTTTGACAATATAGATAATATTAATAATACTAATATTGTATCATATTAAGAACTCTAAAAATATATTGTTATAGGAAATTTTATTTAAGTGAAAAACAACACTGAAAGGTCTTAAGTTCAAGGGCATTAGATACATCTATCCTCCCTCGTGTAGGCGTCCTGGCAATGCGTGGGCTACATCGATCGATGTTCTAATTGAATCTGATGCCCCAATCCCCGCTATGCCCACTCTTTACGCCTACGTGTCCGTATTTAAACAAATATTTACATTAAAAGTGTTTTTTATAATTAAGAAGAATCAAAAGATCGTATCACCTGATGGTAAGTCATTGCCACTCATGGACATCTGTAATCAACGCCATATAACTGTCGGTATATCAGTCTTAACTAAGGTTGGCCCGAGACGTTTAAAAGTGTCCTTGAAGTTGAACATTAATTTATTCATCCTAGCATCCTTTCCACACCAATCTCATTGTACTCCTGTACCTACGTTCTAAAAAATATCAATTTTAAAAAAATGTGCTTGTATATCTTTTTTGGAAAATACATATACAGCAACTCTATAATAATTTAGTGAAGTATCATTATCGATATAAATAACTGCATCAAACTGAGTTTTTCTACTGTTGTGAAAAAATGTTAGTTATTAAGTCACTTTAATTAACTTATTTTCCTCAATAACCCATAATTTACCCCTGTTTAGCATGGCAAATACTCCATTGGAATGTTTTAGTTGGAAAAAATTCAAGAAAGGTGAAGCTCTGTGGTTTAAAAAGTAAAAAAGAATAACAGTCATTTTTTAGATATTATAACGATTTAATTCGAATGTTTTAAAAAATCACTTTGTTGTAAAGTAAAAGAGGTCTTAATATCATTTAAACTAGAAACTTGTTTGCTTTAGAGAAAATATGTTCCTTATTTTCGCAGGACAAAATGTCTTTAATAGGCGAGTACATTTTTCCCCTAAGTAATGTTTTCTATAATTGAGGTATTTGCAAAAATATATGTAAATATGTAGTACTGAAGGGTCTAAAGTTCAAGGGCATTAGGTAGATCCATCCTCCCTCGTATAGACGTCCTGGAAATGCGTGGACTGCATCGATCGAATGTTCCAATTGAATCTTAGCTTATTTTACAATTTGATATAAAATTTATCTTCCGCAACTACACAAAGGTCGTAAGTTCAAGGGCATCGGGTATAACCTTCCCCGGGCGAGGAAACGCGTCCTGAATGCAGGGGCTGCATCGATCCGTTGCCCCCGCACGATACTACGGTACGCCACTAGAACTTGTTGAATGTAAACAAGTAAAATAAATATTTGTCATATTTTTTTATGTAATGTTTTACAACATTGTATAAGTAACAATATTATACATTTAAAATAATTCGAGTGAGTGTTTATAAAGTATGTATTGTAGTACTGTATTAGTAAATTTTCTTAGTAACATTCGGATATTTGATTAAGGGCTTGACGTCAAACCTTATGTCCTTTCGCTTACACTCCAGCTAGATTTTTACACTATAATTTGCTTTTAGTGCAGGCCGTTAGATCTTTTATTACTAAGAAAGAAACCTATGTCATGTAAAAGGTGTATGGCTTGTAACGCAGTATTTGAGATAACTTTCTTATTAAAATTAAAAATAAAACTTCTATATACATACAAATGAAGTGAGCACAAAGAAAAATGATTAACTGAGTTAGGGTCGTGTTTGATCCGATGGTAGTGTAAGAGAAAAGATTGTAATAAACAATGTGTAAGTGCTCTCATAAGCCTAAGCCAAAGACACTAATAAAGACACTCCATTTTTTACTCCCTTTTATATATCATAGCAGATGGTATTATTATAATAGCGCCAATAATCAGGAATGATGACAGTCATATTGTAATTTTCATTGTACAGTATAATATACTTATTAGTCTAAAAATCATATGTATATAAGTCATTATGTCAATCATTTGTCGTAAGTAACATTTATGTAGGTCACGAATGACAATTTATAGCCTGTTTATTGTAAGTAGAACGTATCGCTAGAAGTTGTCTCAAATTAGAGATTCCTATGTCCTCCATGTTCTCCTCCTCCATCTTCAAATTAACTGTTACTATATGTTATCAATTCTCAATAGAACAGAACTCGTAGCTTGCTATTATTACTTCTACGAATCAAGTAAGAATCCCTTGTGCAAATAAGTCTATTCTGCCACACCCTTCTGACCAGACCTCGTACGAGCCTAGGTACTGAGTACATCGGATTGAAAGGTCTAAAGTTCAAGGTCATCAGGTACATCTGTCCTCTTCAGTGCATGTGTCCTGACAGTGCTGAGGCTGCATCGATCCATCCCCCTCAACCCCGCGTTCCCCTCACGCCTACATATTCCTGAAATAATTTGCGTAGGAAGCAAAATCTGGTATAGACTTTTCAGGATATTACTATGCAAAACTGAACAATAATGTAACATGGAGGACGTAGGTGAATCTCTAATTTGAGAAAACTTATAGCGATATATTCTATCTTACTTTCTTAAAATAAACAGGCCATAAATTGCCATACGTGACCTACATAAATATGACTTACGGCAAATGATTGACATAATGAAAGTTACAATATGACTGTCATCATTTCTGATTATTGGCGCTATTATAATAATACCTTCTGCAATGATATATAAAGGGAGTAAAATGGAGTATCTTTATTAGTGTCTTTGACTTGGGCTTATGAGAGCACTTACAAATTATAATTACAATTTTTTCTCTTACACTACCACCGGATCAAACACGACCTTAACTGAGTTAATCATTTTTCTTTGTGATTACTTCATTTGTATGTCCATTGAAGTTTTACTTTCATACATTTTTATGTGTATATTATTATTGTTTAAATATTGTGATATTGACGAAATCATTAAACACTTTCTCAACGACGTTTGAAATCGTTCTTATTCTAGTCTAATTCACTCTGAGGAGAGACCCGTGCTCAGCTGTGGAATAGTTACAGGTTACTGACTAGTCAATTCGTTGTGTTTAAAACATTACTTAGTTCTATGTAACTTAAAATGTGTAACGAAAAAATTAATCTATCGGTCATATTGTCGTATGGTCGTATCTATTTAGATTTTTACTCATGATATCTATATATCCCATGTAATATTTTTTATACATCTATCTACACGGAGCAAATATTAGCTGCCTTGGAACAGATAAGTCCGTTATTACTTGTGTAAAGTTAATAGAAGAAAAAAAATGCATTGACTTTATTAAAAATAACATTTCCTGTATCGAGAAGAAAGCTCTCGCAAAGATCTACAGTTCAAGGCCAACGGGCACCCCCGTCCTCGTGCGGGTGCAAGACTCCTTAGTGGGCTGCATCGATTCCATGGTAACTTTATTCACTTCACTATTTCTAAACGCCTATATATTTTGTTAGGGATATATCGGCGTATAGAAGTAATGAAAAAGATTGTTTGGAACAGAGGAAGATACGTGTTTTTACCCGACTGCGTAAGAAGGAGGTAATGATTTTCGAACGTATGTATGTATGTTTGTATGTATGTCCATTTCTTTGGCACGCGCTACAGCCCAAACGAATTAACGGATTGTGACGTCATTAGAATCGTCTCAGTTTGCATAGTGACATAGGCTATATATATATATATATATATTTAATCGAGCCTGTAAAAAGAGGAATAGAGGGGAAGTGACGATTTCGTTTACTATTACGACAATATGGGTATTAAATAAAAGGCATGAAAGCTAATAAATAAACCCATCTAAAAAGATATATATTGTTATACTTTTACTAGACCATTTTGACAAAAAATCATGTAAGTGTTAAATTAAATATAAATTATTATGAACGAAAATTTCGTTTCAAGCAAGTTTTTGTTATAATGTTTTTAACTATGTTAATAGTTACACAACAGGGTTAATGATGTTGTGTAAAAAACATCTTTATCATAGGATGTTCATCATCGTCATCTTACCATATTTGTCCCATTACTTAGACATGGGACAAATATGGTAAGATGACGATTAATATACACATAGCTCCGTCCTTTGCAATATTGAATACTTATCGAACAAAAGCTTTATTGAAATTTAAAATATATGTAGGAAGTAGAATTGAAATATGATTT
>DWNE01010568.1:0-10273 GCA_018249875.1 Cecropterus toxeus
TTAATTTAAATTCATTTAAATTTATTTTCTATTTTTTAGTTCGGTTTTCTATAAAAAGCGTGTTTTTTAGTTTTTTTCAACTATTATTTATTTATTTTAAATCAACGACGAAATTTTGTAATAAAACAGGCTACATATAAAAAACAAAATATGATATTTTACAGAGAAAGTTCAGTCAGAATTTTAACGACTGCGCTTATTTATTATCGCAAATTAGACCACTATTTGGAGGTTTTCTTCTGGAGGCTTCTCTTTAATTAGGCGAACAGTCGCCTTTCAGTAAATTTTGTGGCATACCCCAAGGGGTACTCGTACCTCACTTTGAGGAACACTTGAAGAATATTGCTACGATGATGGGATTTTAACTGGGTGTACTTAAGGAATTTGAAATACCTTTAAATTAAAGTTCGCTTTATTTCCACTTCACTAGCATTTTAACGATTTCTTAACGCCCTTTCATAATGTTTTTGTTTTTTAATTCGAATGTGATTGTTTTACGGAGCATTTTAAGTAAGTTTTAGACTTTTTCAAACATTGCCAGACGGATAACTGACGCTTCAGGGGGATGGGGGGATGGGGGGGGGGAGCATTCCGTGATTAGGAAGCCTTTTAATGGCTCAGTACCTAAAAGTGGCGCTTTGTACTCGTGAATTCGAAGTTTGTGAGCCACCAATTACCTAGTTATATAGAAAATTTCAAGTCAGAAAAGACTATACGACAATAGGAACAAAGTAAAGAAATAATCTGAAAACGCTAGTTATCAGCCTTGTACAATGGTGCAAACTGGCCATAAAAACAATCGCTACCGTTAACAGTTATCAGATACATTTTCCGTTGTTCACAGAAATTGTTCGTGTGTTCGTACCTATGATAAGTAGCGCGCACGCTCTACTTTGTGACTTATTCGTGACCTGTTACTTATAATTACATTGTTGTAGATAATATTGACTTAGTTTTACGAGATATTTATTTATATTAAAGAAGTAACAAAATAGCATTTAGAGTACGGTGATCTGTAATTGGCCTCAGATAAGATTAGATTCTATATGAGGTCAACAGACACTTAGCTACAGAGGACCTAAATGGAACGCCGCGGTTGAGCATGTCTTATTTATTCGACCCTTCAAACAAGAACAGCAATAGGTGTAGAAATTATAAGCATGGATATGTTTGTTTATATAACGAACCGTATAGACGGAGAAGTTACATATCGGTTGTCGCGCAGTGTTCCAGGTTTGATAACTTCCAGGCAGAGTACTAAATGGTGTTTGTGTTCTAAATTCTAGAATTGTCGCTAATGTAGATTCCTTATATTCCAACCGAATGTACTGGAATCACGGTTGTATAAATTCTGGCAAAGTGCTTACAGGTTGGAATCGCGCAGCGAATGGTACGCATGTGGTCATGCTTATTCTCATATTTCCACCTTCATGTCCCTGTGAGACGTTACATAGGCTTGTGTTTATTGTTTACAAGTGTTTTAGCAGAAATATTAGAAGGATGCTTCTAACTTTTCTTAGCAGGAATATAAGAAGCTTTCACTCTTGTATCTTCCAAAATAAAATATTGCAAGCGAAATTACAAAAATTCGTCAGGAACCTTTGAGCCGTAGTACCGTAGCGATACCAAATAGCGGTGCTTCGACGCTATAATAAAACCAATGCTATAATTAACTTACAGTAAAAAAATAAAAATATAACGCGAAGTTTCACTAACTGTTTGTGTAATTACCAAAATGTGTAGGTACTTAGTTGGTCTAAGGGTAAAAATGCTAAATAACTTAATATCTACTTAATTATTTACATGAAGCAAAAAATTGGAGAAATAAAAAACCCTACATTGTATTAGTACTCGGCAAAAAGAGATCATTATTAGGCATTCGTTGTATGTGGCCATTTCGGATGTTAACTTGAACGCAGACGAAGTCGCGAGCATAAACTGGTACCTATATTAAAGTCCACCAATGTTTAGAACGTGCAACGATGTCGTGAGGAGAGTGCGTGCAGTCTTTGTCTTTTTATGAATCTCTCATACATATTTAATGACATCGACACCTTGTCATTGTCTAAGAACCACACAAGAAGTACTTATTAATGATTCCGCGCATTAAGATATAATTTTTAATACCCACTTACATAAAAAACCACATAGATAGATCTCCGCATCTCCATTGCATTCAATGCAATACAGATTCTTGCTAAGTTGACTTTTTGTTAAGTATTAAACGATAAAATGCTATTAATTATGTGTAATTCGATCTTATAAAAACGCTAACATAAGCAACAATCACAAAATTTCAGCCAGTATAAGTGTTTCATTGCAAAGTTTTGCGATGTTTCCTATATATTTATATCTGAGTAAAAACATTGTGAATTAATTAAAAGTTAAAAAAACAGTCGAAAGTGCCAGGGTGTGTCCTTTGTTCTGAGAAAAATCTTCGTGATTGAGGTAGGTGTAAGGTACAATGGTAGGGTCGTCGGCTGGTCATCGACCGTTGGGCGCCGCTTGTCCGGATAAAAATAGACCGGTACAGCCATCGCACGCATTCCTCTGTTGCAACTTTGCATGCATTCTCCGGTAATCGAAACCCGTACGTGTATTAATGTGGATTAATGTAATGAATAATCATGATTTATTAGTCTGAAGGATTGTTTTGGGTTTTTTATTGTTTAATTTTTGGCGTAATTTATTCGTTCGTGGATTATATGTATTCGGGAATATATTTTTGTCTACAATTTACATAACATATCTTGCTAGCATAAGGCAATAGAAGGTACAGGACGATTAGAGTGTGAACATTTTAACTCTAACCTGATATTTTATACTATTCTTCATGAATGCCTGAGGGGAAATCAAACCTAAAACATTTAGACTGTCTTTACGTCCATAAACGGTTTTTTTAGATTCGTCATAGTGAAAAATGTGTTGTATTGCGGTACTAAAAGAACAAGATTTGGTGATACATCACTACATAAATTTAAATATAGACAGCTTCTTAAGAGTTTTACTATGAAACTCCAGAATCTATTATCAAACTGGAGGAGATAACGAATTATTGTATTGTTTTCAGTAAATAATGTATAGAAGTTTAAAGATTAGGTAATTAGACATTATAACCGTGTTAAAATCTCAATTTTTTACATCATAAACTTGTTAATTTAAAAACTGTGTTTAACCTTTTCAATTAGAACCGATCCTTTATAAGGAGTGAAGTGATATCCTTCGATATGTACGCTAAATATAAAACTAGGCTCTAATTCGGCTAACACGCTTGTGGGCAGCTAACGCAACGCGAAGGGCATTCACGTTGTAGAGATAATCTGGCGTGCACTAGAATTTTGATTATACGTGCCTACTTACTGCTTATTATTTTATAACTGTGTTGAAATAGCGTTTCCAGTCTAGGATTGCTCGCTAATAAAACTGTGTTACTATTTATAAACGATTAAAGTATGTACTTACGTTCGAACACAATAATTCTTTAAAATTTGCTAAAAGTAGATACTACGTCTACTCCGGGAAGGACGGCGGCATGTGTGGTCGCATGTCGTTAGAAGAGAAGGAAATTCTCACCAGGAGGGGAGGGGAGGGGTTAGTACGGTAAAAATCCCACATAACCCGGCGTCGCTTCCACAGCGTCAGGTTTTTTTTGAAGGTTTCCCCCTCGAAAACAAAAAAAGGTACTACGTTTAATTATCGATTATTATTTTTCATTAAACAGCTTTATAGCTAAGAATAAGTAACTTATTTCGTGTAATAGGAAACCGCAAATGGGCATGAAGCCAGCCTGAGTAAGTAGGCACTGCTACCTGACCAGTGACCGCATTTAGTCGGCCGTAAACCGAAGATCGAAGACCGTTGGTTACTACCTGACTGCGCTAGAAGGAGGGTAATGTTTTTTGAACGTTTGTATGTATGTTCATTAGTATGTATACCCATTTCTTTGGCAGGCGCCACAGCCCAAACGGCTTGACGGATTGTGACGTATGACATATCATTAGAATCGTCTCAGTTTGCAGAGTGACATGGGCTATAGGTATATATATTTTTTTCAAAATGACGCCTGGAAATAAAGGAAAAAGAGGGGGAGGGACGTATTTTTGTACCATTACCACAATATGGGTATCAAATGGAAGCTAGTTAAAAAAAAAAACAATTTAAAAATATATGTACCTATTATAATACTAAAAGTATTTTGGCAAAAACTCATTAAGCGTTAAATTAAATATATATCATTAGGAGCAAAAATTTCGTTTTATGCAGTCGGGTTTTTTGGTTTATTTTTTTTAACGATGTTACTAATTTTCGTTTCTTGTCGTGGCTTTTGCCTTTAGTAAAGGATCTCAAAAAGAGTCAGATACGGGCTCCAGCCCACATAACTGACGTGCATCTCGACATTAAGCAAAAATTTGCATTAAAATAGCTATTGTAGTTTCCATTCGCTTGTTTATTGTTCACTTGTCTATTCAACCATTATTCATAATGTCGGTCAGACAGTGATGTACCAACAAGAGTACAACGTGTAATGGACTTTTCATTATGGATTATATCGCCTGTCTCATCGCTAGCGATTTATCAAAGCAAGAATATTTCTTACTGCGACTATGTCGGTTATAATTTTTCTCTCTTTTGTGCATTCTCCGTTTTTTTCTTTTAAAACGACTAATTCTGAAAATCTGACAATAAATGTCTCTCTACTCTAGTGTTATCTTTATTATTTTTAAGAGTTTATATTTTTCTGTTGTATTCTCAATATTTTTTAAGAATCGTAATTCTTCAAAATTAGTTAATTCTAATTTCAATTCTTAAATTCTTAAAAAATATTGAAATATAAAATTAAAAGAACCTTGTTTTTTTATATATTTGATATCTTAATTTGGGATGATATCTAAAAATTGACTTAAGTATATGATATATTTAACTCCATACATGCACAGGCAAAACTGTACTTATCTTCGTAGTCAATAACTGTAAAACAAGGCCCTAATCTAAACATGATAAATGTATGAATTAATGAAGATTTAGTAGCATTCCCGGTTAGTATCTGATCGATCGAGCGAAAACTAATGCTTCCTAGAGACAAGCCAGAGAAAGTAATATAAATCAGTAATCTCATGAAATGTCATTATACACGCTAGTGTGATTGAAAATTTCATATTCATTAGTATCGATTTAACGACATAATATTAAATTTATATTACCCAATTATATAAAGATGCTTTGCAAGAATATTTCAATGAAAGTATGAATAATTTTAATAGATATTTCATTTAACTTTCTTGATTAACAATTTTCTCTTTTGCTTTTAATGTACTTTTTGATGTCACGCAGATCTGTAGCTGTGATCACCATACTGGTTAGCTATTTGAGTGTTAGTTCAATTTATTTATGAGTTCAGTGCGTCTCTGGCATCCATAACATAGGTATACTATTAGTAGGGTATTTTAAAAGCGGTAACACCAATGCGTACCTTCACATTTTCAACTGGGAAAGCTTTAAACGTAGAGTTTGAAGAAATCTAAGTTTATCACTAGGCACTCGGTAACTCTAAGTGAAGCTTATCGCATTATTTAACTTTTGTGACAAAAAAAAGCACGTTAACTGAACTGAGAACAACATTTAACCTATCACTCCAGTACGTTGCATAGGAAATCAAGGTGCTTAAAAAAATTAAATTATTAATGACACGAAAAATTTCAATTAATGATATACTTAGTTAAACACGATTCAAAACAATTAGTATTTGAACTACATAGAAAGGACATGACCTATGAAAAGACTTCCCTGTTGGCGTGACTTACAGCTTAGGCATGTGGGTAATACTAATTTGATCATAATTTACATACAAAAGCAGTTGACGCCCACTGAAGCGAGTTTATAGATACATGTATTATTTGCCTATTACATAACTTGCTGGGTGTCTTATTCTGATATAAATATATCGGAAAAAACTTTAAGGATCTAAACGCTGTCAATTAACAAAAATTGAGATACTGACGTCAATGTCAGTAATTTAGGAGGAAGAAGGCAAGAATTAATATTTTTTAGTAAGAGCCGACACGAATTAAGGAAGTATTTTTAATAATTGAAAATCGCAACAATATGAAACAAAAATATCTGTAGATTAATTTCAGGTACCAATAGAAGTCGACAGAAAATAATGAGTCAGGTATCGAAAGCATGGATAAAAACAAGCTGGCATTTGCAATTACCATATTTTACCACGCAACGTGTAAACCGGTAGCGACAACGATTATCTTTTACCGATTGAGGTGAGGGTCTACAAGTGACTTCCAAAATAATTGCCATGGGATTAGGGTTGCGCGTTGATCCATGAAATTACCGATTTGCATCGAATAACCGGTTGCAACACGACACCGGCGCTGCTAATTATTGACGTAGAATAAATCTCCACGACGGTAACAGTGCAATCGGAATTAACGCGGTTCCGGCTATTATAGATTTAAAGGCTTAGGCTTCACGAGCAACCCAGAGTTACACTTGACTGAGTTGGTAAAGCACTAGGCTCTCACTATCGAAACTACTCATGGAGTCAAATTTATTAAACCATCTAGAATATCCGGTAAATTTTCCGTAACATAGGTATATTCCAGGTCATAAAATTATTAAATTAATAAAATTTCTACTTATAACCAATTTAAATTAGAGAAATACATACGTGTCGTTATATTTTTTACTCACTGTTAGATTGTTAGCTAAATAAAACATTGCCACAATCATATCATAGCAAAAATAGATGGACGTATAAACATAAAGTATTATGCAAATAATACGACATGAGCTCTATCAAAACAAGTTGGCAATCCTACGCGACAATGATATGCGTAAACCGGGGCTTAATAATAAACCTGTTTAGCCTCTCCTGGACTAGCCCTCCGTCGGGACTTGTAACGCAAGATTCTGTGGACTGTGGACGTGTGGACTTGCAAAACATTTGAAGAGTAATAATCTATACGCTAGGACTTAGAACGGAACCGTTTCGTCAGGGAACATTTTAAGAGACTATCATGGAAACGAAATTAAGTCACGGAAACTGCATTCACGCGTTTTATGCATCATTTATATGAATATATCTTAAATTATACGTAGTCTAGGCCTTCCAAAGTTTGGAGTTTGGGAGCTGTATTGTAGCTGTAGTCAAATAAAACAAAATAACTTAAATATGTTCAAACTCAAAAAGCATCGATTAGTGGTTCAGGTAATGATTTTAACTGGAATGAGGGTCTTTATAAGTTTGCGAAATCACTAATTTTGGGAGTCCCGATAAAAGGGTCCTATGTTAGGAACCGTTCATCGACCAGCTTATACATAAAGATAGAGAACTTTTATTAACCATCATTAAATACTTACCGAATAAAATAGTGCGCTGATCGATTCTTTAGTTACGCACCTAGATTTACTTTTTTTGATGACTGACTCTATACTCGTTCGACCTACTATCCATCTACTCCAGAGAATACGTATTCTTGAAATTCTCTAAGATGTAGCATGCAAAATAAATTAATATACATAAATCTGGTTTCTTATTTCCTTGTTTACAAATTATGTAGTTCATTGGCTTACATTAAAATTTCAAACGTTCATTTACGTAATATTCTGTTTTATTAATAAAAACATCGCGTATTTGGCTGCACGTGAATTCAGCTGATAGCTATGAATAAACTTTGTTAAGATGAGTCTTTAATTTTTAATTGAATTTCAAGTTGCATTCATTATTACTATCTGCGTGGATGTAAACTACACATGCACGATCGCGTACAGTTATTGAAAATGTAATTCTCTGATAGATGAGAATCTTGATTTTTCCACTTATTACATTGGTCATAAACATTCCATAACTGAAGCATTATCGTATCGTGTTTCAATTCCTAGTTGCATTGCTGATGATTTCATTACAAGATTCATATCCGTGGCAGTTGAGAACAATGCGTGATCCCACGGAGCGCTTAGCTCTGCGTTGTTCAAAGGCCTAGTTCAAGGCCCATTTGTCGATAGTTTGTCTTTGTTACCTGACATTTCCTTCGATTGCATCGTCAATGGGAAATCATTTGCCTATTTCTTTTTTATTCATAGCCGCAATAGTCGGTATTGCTCTCGATAATTTTAATTAGACCGATAAACGCGGATTTAATTGAAGTTTCATTTTATAAATACTCAAGCTATAAGGTTGCTTAGTGATTAACCTGAAGTGCCTTTTGGAGCGAAACACGTGTTTGGTGTCATAGACTTACTTTAGACAATGTTTTGTGGTAGGTTACGTATACTTCTGAAGTCTGGACAGATGACTTTATGACTTTTGAATTTATGTTTAAGTTAAACTTTAATTTAACTGTTAATAAATTATCGTCTCGTAATTGTCTTTATAGTAGTTAACACGCATTTATATTACTTATGTCAATATTAATTTCCATTTATAATGTTGCATTTGATTTCAATTTACAATTCAATAACAATTCCTGCATAATGAAATTGAGCCGAGCCACGATTGTGACTATTGAATTACGTTATAAGACATGGAAAAGAATTACAAATGCAGCATTAAATAAGCCTGTGGGGATCTACATATTTATTATTTGTCTCAATCGTTTAACATAAAGGTATAAACGTACGTGTGTTGCTTAGACTAGGATTTTACATCAAATGGAGGTTTATTAATTTGGTTCCCTTTTTGGCATTTATTAGGGTGTCAAAAAGTTTCAAGACTTTTGTAAGTCTTTCTTTGCGTAAGCATGAGATACAGGCAATGCGAATATGTAGCAGTGAATATGGGAAGTTATTAATATTCTCCTTTTCCAAAGAAAAAAACAGATACTTTTAAAATATCATACATTTAGAACTTCTCAGGCAGAACATCTTGTACACACAAATATCTTTACGATGCGGTTGAGGTGAATTTTCTTCATTGAGTCCCTGTCAGATGACTTAAATCATCTGGTTTGTACACATGTTATAAAAATTAGGATCACAATTTTATTAACAAATGTAAATTAAATGCTCCAATATTATCATTTCAATTATTTTGACAATGGACTTCAACGGCGTAGGCGTGATCGTCGTGTTCGCGTCCGGTGACGTAATGGACGGCCTTTATGGTCACACTTTTTGGACACTGTGGAAAAGGATGTGACCATGTCAGACAGAATGAATTTCGCTTTTTTTTCAATATTCTAGGTAAATACTACGATTACGGGGAAAGACTAATTCCTACCGAATGACTTTACTAGGAAAATCCATTTGCACAAAATGTTAGGACAGTACCTACAAATGTTAACAATTAAAATAACAAGTAAGTTTTTTATTAAACTGATGTTTATTTGTTGCAGATGAACCAGTAAGGGGTGAATAATAATGAGCAGGACGACGATAGAAGCTTGCACCATTTTGGGATGATATAGGTTAGTGTAATAATATCATTATCGACTCACACTCACTTTTAACAAAAAAGAACAGGTTGATGCCTGAAAAGTTTTATAGTTCAACGCGTTTTATGTGGAAGTTGTATTTTTTCCCTAACCTTTGAAAAAAAATTTGGGAAGAAACCTAGCTAGTCATGTGCGTTTTGAATTTCAAAGCTGGATATCCAGCTTAGTATTTCTTGAGAAGCTATCATTTTTCTTACTGAACTATCTCGTATTTTATTCTAGAATAGTTTCAGAAGCCATTAAGCCATTTAGTAGTATTTTATTCTAGACCAGTTTCAGATGAATTTGATAAATTTTGCTATTGTTGCTTTTCTGGTATAGTTAGTATCTTGTAAATCTTAAAAGATGTAGCTATTGTTAAATATTTTTGTGTATTCCCAGTGTTGCAGCGTAATGTCGCAGTCGGCGCTCGGGCTCGGCGGGGAGCGGCGCTACTCGGTGCCGTCCAACCCGCTGATGCACGACCCCCGCGGCATGCACTCCGAAGATCTGCACGCCTGGTCCATTTATCGGTAATTTCTAATATTTTTTATTTTTGTCATTTTATGAAATTGAAGTAGCAAATACGATTCATCTGATGGTAAGTGGTCACTGCCGTCCATGGACATCTGTTATCGACTTTGGATAGGACAGGGTTTCTATCTAAAGCTAATTACATATTCGATACTAGTCTTGAAGGCTAAGGTGGCTGTCTCATACGAAAGTTTTTCGATAAGCAATTAAGCACACACTTCCATCGAAACGTAAGAACTCCTTCACGCTAAAAAACGTTGTGTCTGTTTATTAGATTTAGTTTGATTTTTATTTGATTTAAAGTTTCGAAAAAATAA
>DWNE01010569.1:0-10273 GCA_018249875.1 Cecropterus toxeus
TTCCTTCAACGCGGTAATCTCAGGATCTACTCGTTTAAATTGGAAAAATATTTTTGTGTTAAATAGTTCATTGAATGAGGGAGAATATAGAATATTATAACAATACGGATCACATTATGTAGTGGGGTGACATCGCGGGGCAGCTACAATAATATATAAAGACTGACGCGGAGAAAAATAATGAATATCACTTCTTAGAAATCGTCTCTTAAATTTTATTTGATATGGAAATAATAAATCACCTGAAATTGATACCAAAAGCCAATTTCTCTATTCTAAAATGTTCTTTTTAAAAATGATAATATTTTGACCGTACACCACTAATTAGCGATTCCGTCGTATGGTAATATGTTAAAATAATATTTGAGTAAAGTTTCCGCATAATATATGATACCGTTTTACTTTCTTTATGGACAACTTTCTAAGTGGCGATGCATGTTATGTATCTTATCTATTGTAATTACATAAAAGTATATACCAGAAATATTACGATCGTTTGAGAATTTTATTCAATGTAAAAATGGAAGTTGTCTGATAAATCTACTTATTTACTGCCGTATTACCGAAAGTTATTTTACCTTTTGTTTATTTTTAATTACAAATATAAATAGAATAATATTTACTATGTCCGTCTTTTCAAATATGGATCTGTGTAGGTGTTTGTCTCTGTGCGCTCATAGCACCCACATCATAGACAATTTTAGAGTTTTTTTAATATAAGAATGAAGTAACAAACGAGCATGCAGCCCACAGGATGGTAAGTGGTTACTGCCACCCATGAACCTGTGAGCAACTTCATATAGAACAGGGGTTCTATCTGAAGTCGATCACAGATGCGTTGATACTCCTGAGGATTAACATAGTCGCTCCATATATAAGTGAGCCGGCAACCACACCCTTGCACCGAACCGCTTCACGCTAGAAATAGGTGTGGTAGTGGTACCTCCCCGGTTGAACTACAATGGTTCTACCACTTGGAAGAGTGCAATATAATACGTAGAAATTCGTATAGTCAAAATATTTGTAGATACCTCGTTGGTTTCTCATGTCTACGATGTGACAAGACGACACCGCAAATAAGCACTTTCACGTGGGAGTGGAGCATTGTCTTATACAGTATGTCACACCGACAACGATAAAGCGATTAGCGAATGAATTTATTGTAAGAAATTTAAGATCATGTCTGTCTACTGAAATTGGCCAAATTTTTTAATGAATTCTATTCTTGTTGCCATGACTAATTCACAAATGTACAGACACTTATTTATTCCTACCACAATAAATGTCAAATCAGAATCTAACATTTTTGATAGCCATTGTTAGTAGGAACACTTAAATATGCAGGTTTGCTATTGTTTTTGTCAAAGCTTTGACTTTATCTTGACAAGTTCTTTGAATTGTAGTGTTTCGGGTTCTGTTAGAGCCAGTGTAGTTACTTAAGGCATACTTATCTATTATAATGATTGTACGTTAAATACCAAAGGTGGTATTAACGCTATTTCTTTTGTGTTTGTTATTGCATTTATAGTGTACTAGCTAAAAAGATGGAGTTCATAATTAACTTTCAAGGTTGTAATCTTTTGTGCAAATATTGCTTTGCGGTTAAATAATAAACAGATTTTGTTTAAACATAATGGCATGAAGGTAATATCTTAAGTGCATTAGAACGGACGGAGAACCATAATTATAAAAAAAATGTGGTCCTACAAATACTCGCTAATATCTCTCTCGCTAGATAACTTCGTTTATTCAGTCGCAGTGAAACTGGTCCCTAACTAGAATGCCATCGCTTGTATTGTAAATTAACCTTAAAGGTACAAGTCATACATGTGGTATTCCTTTTACTGTGGCAGATTAACCTCGGGATGTTATGAACCATTGTTTTCCGATTGATAATGAAACCGCGATAACTTTCTTCGGTTTTCTCGGTAAATCGATTCGATCGAAGTAATTGAATTAATAATTCGGTTAGGGCACGTCACTACCGAGTGTTTGTGATTTGGTTATGATTGATTTGATTCGGTGTGGGATGGTTGTTAAAGATTAGATAGTAAATATACTTCAATGGGTTTTTCGTTTTTTGTACCAGTTATCGTTTACGATGCAATCTTTTATTCTTGTCAGCTGTGATACGTGGGTTTTTTGTCATTATGTTGAAGTGGAAGAAATTGATTTTAAAGCACTATCATATTGGAATAAGTTCTCGAACTATGTAACACGCTAGGTAACAAATCTGATTCTACATTATTTACATTTTTGTTAATGGTTTAGAATTCGAAAAACGTGGCTATTCACTGTTTTGGGCACTGTTTCTTTCTTTGTTATTAGTTTTACAGATTTGATTGTATATTAATCTAAGAAGTGAATAATGCTTAATCTTAGTGAATTTCATTTTGAATTTTGATATATTGTAATTCTAATGATACAAAAACGATGTGTAAAGGTTTTTGTGTCGGCAACCCCCGGTAAGATTTAAAAAAAATATCAAGTGTTTTTGGCAATTACTCGAATACAGCAAAAATTAGAGAAAAAAGTTGTATAGTAAATGTGGAGAGTTTCATCCGATCATCGTTTCGACTTTATTTGACCCGACTTTATAATGAAGGGAAGTCTATAAATAACGAAAGACGAAAGCATTTCTATAGTCGCTTAGACTATAAAGGTTTATAAAAATACCTTCTGTTTACACACGAGGAAGTCAAGGGTGAAGCGCCGTCACGGGCCGCGCGCGCTTCCCACGGGCATGGAGAACCAGGGTGAACGACTTACGGGTTTCCGTCTTTTATATATTGATACGGAATTTGCATAAATCAATATTATGTTGCTGAAAGGGGATATAAACATTTTCAAAAGCTAAGTTGTTTTACTAAGTGACGTGTTGAAAATGTTGAGAGTTCAGATATTTAATTTAAGGTCAGGCGGATAAATATTATAGATACTATTACCGTATTATTATGGTCGGCAGTTTTGGTTTAGATACATATAGGGTTGCCAATGATGACAATTGTTTTGTCAACGAAATATAGTATTTTTCAAAATAAGCTATAAAAATATAGTACACATTTAAAACATACATATACTTAGTATTTTATGGACAAGACATAACATATAGACAAAAATTATAATTATTTTAATAAATCTAGCCTTCTTATATATTTTAAAGTGATATGCTTGTTGTAAAATTAAAGTAAAGACTCGTTCGTAAAATTTGGATTCGGTATTGATAGATTTAATTGTTAGCAGCTCGGTGTCGAAAATATAGTATTTTTGCGTTTTTTGTCCAATAGTATACACGTATCACCCAGATGAACGGCTGGGCCCACCGCAACGTCTGGTCTTTACGACAGTATACGACCACATATATCGCCGTCCTTCCCGTGGTTAATTTAAGGGGTTAAGTTTACTATTACAACATCAACAGCTTCAACTAAGAATCAGTCAATAAATGACAAATTTGTGTTCATTGTTAGTTGTGCAATTAAACATTACTCAATGGACAAAACTTAATCATTCGATAAACTACACTCAACATTACAAACGTTATCTTAACACTATCGATGCATTATCTTTAATTAACCAAAAAGATTAAATTATTTAGGTGGCCCCGATAACAAGCACTCACGTTATCTATTTATTATCTGTATCACTTCTGAATTAATTTAAGTTTGATTTGGATCAAACGTTTCTATATTCCTAATGTTTTCGATTCCTTTGACGACCCGCGTGGCCGAGCGGGTATCATACCGATCTAACGCTCAGTGGGTCCCGGGTTCGATCCCCGGCCAGTCAGGCATCTGAATGATGAGTTTAGATCTCTGTTCTGGGTCTGGGTGTTTGTGTATTCGTCTTTGTGTGTCCATGGTAACCGCGACACAGGAAAAAATACTACTGAGGGGCTATGAGTGTAGAAAAGCGTCTTTGATTCTTATGGAAACAAATTCGAAAGAAGCAGACTGAAAAATACATAGGAGAAAATACAGACGGATGATTAAATTTTTGAAAATTTGAGAAGATAGAGTTTCCATTGTTGTTTTTTTCTTCTAACATGAAGACATGTTAATAGCTAGCAACAAATCATCATAGAAAATCGATTGCAAAAGAAATGGGTGTGTTATTTTTTATCTTTATTTCTTTATTGAATTTTATACTTCGATTTTAAATTTCCATGTGTATACATATACAATTTACGTTGTAAATTTTAGTAAAATTATTTACTTTAAAAATTGAAAATTTTAATAGTTTTTGTATCATGTAGTACCTAATTAATTTCGCTGTGATATGTTAACATTTTTTACGTCTTCGCTTTTAGCTACAATTATCACATTTTAAAATATAAATTTGAATTAAATTAAACATGTTTTATATACTTTCACTTGTGTACACCGTATTTGCTTTTAGATGCCAACCTTAAATTAATCTTTTACGCTACGTGCTAATGTAGATGGTCGAATTTTGAACAATGAGTAGCAACTTTCAAATGTAGTTCATGGCTAGCGCAAGAATTTGTAGTTAGATGTCATGATTAAATTGTAGAAAGAATCCTAGATTACATTTCACTTTTTAAATTTAAATAATTATTATCATTATATATAAAGTAAGCTTCCATATGAATTGTATCCGGAAAACTTGAAAAGCATTGTTTGATTTAATGACGTCGATGATATTGTATTTCTTTTAAAATAGTTTGTGTTAACTTTATACCTGATATTCCTTCGAGAATATGTCTTAATGAAGCGTAACCGGTTTTAATGTAAGAAAAATAAATCAGTGCTAAAATACTAAATTAAAATTTTATACAATTTGTACCTATATTAATAAATGTATTGCGATGTCATATTTTCTTTATACGAGTACGCAGAATATTAGCTGCTAAGGTACAGTCCAATTGTTGTTTTTAACTATCTCAAGTAGATACATACAGCCTCCTTGTTCGACCCACGTATACACTGTCACAGATAAAAAAGTTTGAGAAAAAGATAAAAAGTATGCGTCCAAAAATGACGCACAGATAAAAAAGTTACGCATTGTCGGTCTGCCTGGCGACAAACAGGCACGCACTGCGTATGCGCAAGTATGCGTGCGATGTGTGTGATCAAAATATATTCATTATAGTTTTTATAACAATACAATATGGTCGATGACAAACCATTCATGAGTATAAAGTGTGCTACGAATATGCACAACTACAATTTTCCTTACCTCCGTCAAAATTACTTACGACTGTTGCGCTGTTGGACACGGTTCTGTCAAGAAGTGTTTAGCCCACAGTCTACAAGGTTGCTTAAGTATGAAATGTTAGATCTTAGACTTCACATTTTTCTATAAATTTATTTGTAGAACATAAATAATTGCGACAATTTTATAGGTGCGTTTGTAGAATTTAGTCCAGTGGTTGCAAAACTTTTTAGATAAGGGGTCGAAATTGATACTTTAAAAACTATCACTCCTACAAAAACACTATAGAAAAAATATGCTACATTAGAAATGTTGAAGATTGAATGTACTTAGCGCAAAAACTGCGTTAAACTGTAATCAACTGCAGTTGTGCGTATAGTTGAAATCCGTAAATAAGCGAAAATTAAAATTAATACGTTAAGAATATTCCATCGTGTGGAACGAGAAGCTTAAATCTGAATCACGTATGAATGTAGGTATGTACTTATGGATGAAATTAATTCCATTCGCCTTGGCCATTAGTGGGTGGGTTTTTAATCTGTAAACAATTGTCTTTCGATGACTACACCGCGGTGGAATGTGTCCACCTCTCGACATGTTCTCCGACTTGTGATTATCGAGATTACTACGTAATTATTATGGTGAATTATGTATTTCGAAAGGATGACATTTACCTAAAATTACCCGATAATTTTCATTGTGTCAAATTGCAAAGGAGAAATAATTTTTGTTTTTGTATTCATATTATTTACGTTAATTGCTCTGCTGAAGATTTTGTCGTCTCTTCCATATCTTGTCTTATTTTTGATGGCAGTGGATGATTATTTGATTATAATAATACAGATTGCACGGGTTTCTGAATAAATTTAAATAATCATATTAAATAAGAATCATTTTAAATAAGATTCAATCTCGATGTACTTAAGTTTGTCGTACACAGGCTTCTAATCTGTATCCTTGTCTTATCGACATTCGAATCGAGTTGTAAGCGAAATCGGCTAAGCGTAATCGATTCTCCTCAGGTACAAACATACTTAACACGATACCCTCGTTTGCGAGCGAATTCGACCGCGTTAGCCTAACGGTGTATCCTTTTTGCTGCGTGGGCCTGCATTGTTCCCCTTTTGTCTCTGCTTCTAATTAGTTGAAGATGTTATCGTCTTTTGAATGTCAAAGTTAAATGGCGTTACACCCGGCTTTTACAAGCTTAGAATCTAGATAAATATCATTACTGATATTTAGAAGTTCTTTGCTATTATTTTTAGGTTCATATTGATGACGAACTATCTTTTTTTGCAAATTCAATATCTGAATCAAGTATTACGAAGATTACGTAAGCACCTTTGTCATTTCTGTTGTTAGTCAATGATAATGATTGCGAACTAGGTGATTTCAATCTATAGTCGAATCATCGGTCATCTCCACATGAGAAAGAGCTGATAAAAAGTCATCCGCATCGTCACGGCAACTGATAGCATCTATTTAAAATGGCACAATTGAATGCTATCAGTTCATCATGATTTATCTGACACAAGGTTGGAAGAAATAAGAACAATATTGTTATTCGACCGCTGTCGTTACCGTCTCTCGCTTGTTTGCTAAGCAACTTTTGCAGGGCTTTTCAGGTTTAAAGTGTTGAATGGGGTCGAAAAATGCAGTTGCTCATCTCAACATCCACTGCTGCCAGTATGTATTGTTTTGATATATTATTTCTGATTATTAAATCATTATTTTTCATCATTCTATCAGTAGAACAACCAAATTATTATATTCCATTTTATTAAATGTGAATTTATTTATGATTACCTAGTTATTTCCACGGCCACCTCGATTCCCTCCAAAATGATGCAAAAGATCTACTACTACCTATAATTTATTATAGAAATATTGTTAAATGGTTATCAATTATCGTGATGTGCTAAATTATAACGATTATTTTTGGGGTTTTCTGTTATTAATTCAATTTGTTTCAAGACTAAATTTGACAAAAGCTGTATTTTTTATTCTGTTTTTTTTTTTTTTATCTAAATATTCATGCTCATACTTTTTCTTTGTTTATGTCACAGCACAAAGGTAGTGGCGTTGAAGGAAGTGTATATTTATTTATTTATTATATCATCGTTTACTTTGTTTACATTACTCAAATATTTCTACGAAATCTTTATTTACGGAAGCGTATTGTCTATTTGGTATCCGTTATCTCAAGACTTAGAACCCATTACCCAAATCGCTGCTAATTTTTATCTGTTATCTTAATGGCTAACGATGTTTTTCCTTTCGATAGTTTCGTTAGAATGTTCCTTCTGATTTATATCAGTTCTTACTTGTACTTTATGACAAACTGCGTCGTTTATAAATAGTCATTCCTCAAACTGTTTAGAGTGGAGTGATAATTTCTAAATATTTACTGGTGAAATAAATGAAAATAATACTGAATGTTTTAAAAAAAATGGTCGTGATACTGAGATTTCGGGTGGCGGAGTACTTATATCCTTCAGACAGTGGTAAGTTTTTCAAGTAATATTATAAGAAGTAATAAGTGAAAGCAATTCAAGGGTAAAGAAGTAAATTATCAGACACGACCTAAGTCGTGATTTCTGACTGACAATCGTGACTTATTAATATTGATATGTTTGTTGTGGTACTGTGCATGTGTCATCCTTCGGCTCCTAAGCATGAGGCTAAAGTAATGAATACTTTGCAGTCTTGCATTGTGACGTCGGTCGAGATTCAAGACCTGCTATTCAAGACTCTTGAATAGCATCACTCCCTCTTGTCCCATGGCAGTCAGAGGAGACGAACGGGCAATCTTGGAGATAGGCAGCAGCATATTACTGCTGCAGGCTGGTCACCAAGTAGCATATCTGGTGAGGTGATTATTGGCAAAAACTCACATTAAGGGTGGACTAAGTGTATACCAGTCACTTCATGGAATATTAAAAATACTTAAAATTACCTAACAAAGCAACTTGTTAGGTAGTTTTAAGGAAACATTCTTTAAGTGCGATAAGTACGTGAAAGAAGTACTGGCGTTACTTATTATTTTTGTAACGGAAACGGTAACGCTGTTGCGTTACGGTACAATAACGATATTTAGTTATTATCGATTTAAAACTATGACATATACCTTTGTGATATTTTTATTTTGTATCATTTTCATTACTTATGCGTTTATCCATTGATTCACACACTATTAATATCTGGAAGCCTAATTACAAATGTGTACCTAAAAATACAGTTAAAGATAAAAGTAAGTCTCAGGTCCACACCTTTGCATTACGTTATAGTTATTGGAGCTTTACACTGTACAGTTATTGGAGTTTATACTTTCTCGTAATTACGCACGGACACGACATAGCTTGCGTCACGGCGTTACGCGTAATTTAAGCGGCGTTTATTGCGAGTCGATATAAAATTAACTCGTCTAGACGTCCCGTGCATTGACACAAATACCTAAGGCTGGTTTTTCTATTTTTATATGCGAAGTGCATATATTTAAAATAAGCATAATTAAGTAAGTTTATAAGGGATGTATGTTAACTCTTATTAAAAGGACGCTTAACTGTAGCAGATCCTATTTGAACTTTTATTATTCTTAGCAGGTACTCGATCTAACCGACGTTTGTTATGCCTACTAGCTTGTGCAGTAGAATTATGTTTCTTCTTTTCGTAGAGGGAGCGATACATTTTTTTCTCCTTAAGAGCAACAAAGTAATGTAACTTTTTTGATGGTTCAATTGAAAGAAAAGGCTTCCACTTTATAATATTATTACTTATAGCTTAACCAAACCGGGAAATTAAGGGAAACAAACGGACTCAGCGCTAAAAAAATCAACATTGTTTAAAAACGATTATAAATTATGATTATAGATTATAAAACAATTAGACGAGATTATCGTGATCGGATTTGAAAATGTTTGATCGTTTACAAGCCATAAGCACTCGTATTTTATAGCTATCATCTCAATCCATGGAAAAGTAAATTTCAATCGAGTCTATAAATACAAGACCATAATAAACTCGGACGCAAACTCGCATGCCCACGCGCAGTCGGCCGCGCGCCTCGACGTGCGATACTCAAGGAAACGTCACACGCGCCCGCGCTTCGAGTTGTCACTTCTCGCCATTAAAGAATCGACATACGTGTGTCCTTGTCTAGTTCATTACTAGAGAAGAGACAGCAACATTCCACCCGCTTTTTTTCGATTATTTACACATTTGTGATGCTAAGTGCGTGGTTTGGCAATGTTCAAAAATGTAACTTCTCGGTGAATGACAACCCACGGTTCGTTTGAATCAGAATGTTGTCAGTAATGTAGGTATTTAGTATGGAAAATGTATGAAATATCACCCACATTCGGTTTAGTCAGTTCCGAGTTTAAACAATTAAATTAGAGCGTTTACAACGCTTCATTTGTGCAGCACCGGTTGTACAGGTCACTATCACAAACAGGCTGAATTGTCAATGAATATGGTTGTTGAAATTTGAATAAAGAATCGTGGATTTGTTTAGAAACCTGGCCACATGTGTGTTATGGGAGCACTATGCCGATTTCACGCCAAATACGTTATCGGTGAGTGTTTGTGTTTACGTGTGTATGGTGTCATTATTTATAGTACGCTATTGTTAACGTACACATTGGATTGCTATTACATTTATCTGGAATGTGCTTATACGAAAAGTTTATAATAATCGATTATTTGGATTAATTCTCACTTGTAGGCGGCGGTAATTTTAACAATTCGTTCAAAAGTACGTAGGTACTTTTATTTGTTTACGTAATATCCCTTTAGTTCGGATAACGAGAAGGTAAACATATGGGGAATCCCCTATAATTTTAAAGGTTTTAGAATTAGAACTACTCATAGTTCTGCTTATACAACGCGACAGCCACATCTATTTCTATGTAAAACTTTGGTTGGTTGTCCTTTTGTCTTTTAGTTTAACTTTTTCGTAAAGTAGCAACTTTATCAGACATCCTTTAAACCTTAGGTTTATCTAACAATCTAGTATATGCGATAGACTTCAGATGAATTCCTTTTTTTGTCGTAGTCGACGTATGTCCATTGAGCATATTGTCCATGGGGGACAATAATC
>DWNE01010570.1:0-10272 GCA_018249875.1 Cecropterus toxeus
GCCGCCCATAGACATTTGTAAGCAACTTCATATAGAACAGGGGTTCTATATGAAGTCTATCACAGATGCGTTGCTACCCTCGAGGACTGCGATGGTCGCCTCATATAAAAGTGAGCCGGCAACCACACCCTTCCACCGAAACGCAAGAACTGCTTTACGCTTGAAATAGATGTAGCGGTGGTACTTCCTCGCTCGAACTACATTGGTACTAAAACCTGCTAGATAGAATCTGGTGCGGCAGTGGTACCTCCAGCGACTACACAGGGTTTTACCACCAACAAATAACACACATACAACGCACAATCAAACCAATTTCCCAATTTCATGAACCAAATAATCAACCGACGCATAATGTGCAACCACACCCGTAATTGCTTAGCACAATAACTCTAATTTGCTATGAAAGGTTCTGACGAACTCATTTCAAAGTGAACCTCTCATTGTAACATTACAATTAATTTGATTATTATGTAATTGAAATTGTTTTGAATACTAATTCAATAAAAAAAATATTCTCACAATTTTTTTTATTTTTATTTTAGGAGTTTCCGTTAGTTCCACTTTAGCGCTACCATCGTTGTGGTATAGGGACATGAGGCATTCCAACTTAGTGGTAATAAAAACATATACGTAGCTATCCTCAGGTAGCTTCCACTTTTATTTACCACTCATTACTGAAATCCTTCGGTGGACTTATTAGGAGAGCTGAAAGCTTCCTAGTAATGTATTGCCGTTCTATCGAGAAGAAGTAGTAGTCTAATTGGTGTCTTAACTTTTTATGTGCTTATGGTACGTATGGAATCTTCTATATTAATAATAATTATTCAAATAACTGTATTCATTTTGATGCCTGGTTACATATATATTGAATATTGACTGTCACATCTCTAACGACACTCGCGAGGTTAAGACAAATCGAATGCCGAAAGAATCATGGAAATCAGCTCACGCATTTGAACATAGAGGTACATGCATACATACATTCCCACATACATAAATGATCACGAAAATCCTAGCGAAACAAAACAACTATTCGATAACCCAAACCGCTTAGCACCAGTACAAACTAGTTATCATCCAGTTATATCCAGTAAACGGTCACGTGGACAGTTCCTTGCTCCCATCCGTTTTTATTTGCAAATGGCGTCGCATCGCAACTTAACAAGTCCACTTTGTAAACTGAAGCCAAGTTTTAATATTCAATCGTCGGTTCTAGTGCATATCAATTATGCATGAGTTGCAATGAGACAGCCGGTACCTGCATAATCGTAGCTCTATACTTGCGTAGTTTAGTTTGGTAAGAGATGTAGTAACTGCTACGCCCGCAAATATATGGCCAGAACGTTGTAAATAATTATTTTTTAAGCTGTTATGATTTTCAGAGAAATTTATAACCATTGCTAAACTCAAAAACGATGAACTAGGTGCGTTATTCAGTTTGTGTTTCTACTGAAAGTGGTGTTGGCTTAGAAGTAGTAATATTTCTTTACAGTTCAATTAAAAAATCTATTAGTAGGTAGAAATAAGACATGCTGCTTATTCTATTTCTACCTAATAACAGTTTTCATCGGTACGACTTTTGTTTTAAAAATGTGGTAAGATACACTAATAGGGAGGCAAGACGTAGGAAGATTAGAAATCTGTGGCACATATACCCAGTCTTAGAAACCCGTCTGGGCTTGGTTTTTGATGAAAATGTACAGCAGGAGCAACTGACAATTAGATGAATTGCAACTTCGTTTACTATTTATATTATAATAAAATTACAAGGAAGTAATTCATATTTATTAAATTTATATAGTAATCAAAAGTAATATTAAAAGGTGCAGGAAAATCTCATGAGTAGAAAAAGAACGGAAGAGTGTTTCAAATTTTTCTGAAAAGTTTTCAAGATGTATAATATGTAATCTATCAACACGTAGTTAAGATGCAAGGTGATCTTACAGGGGTGTTGACTTCTCAGAGCACCACTCCCTCTCTTAATGACAATGTCGTAGAACGTGAAATCCAGGTGATGGGGAGCAGTCTTCCTAACCACATCCAATCACGCATGGCAGACATGGCGAGAATTGGCAAAACTATTAGAGTAGGCCTATGACTAGCAGTAGACCTTAAAACATGATGAATGACTCGAGCTTTTTTCATTTTAGGAGAGCAACCGTGCCTAGCGACAACTGACGGTTTGATATTGATAGAAGATTTACGAAAGAAACATGAAAATAAGATATGATAAATTCGTTCGAATTTAACAATCAGAAATTATCATTTCTAAAAAAATTAAAAAGGTTTCATTTCATGGGAAAAGTATAATTTACATTTTGAAATTCAGCAACGTACAATAAGGAAAATGTTGAAGAAATGGAATCCGCAAACCACGTGTCGCTCGCAGTTGATTGGGTTCCATAAAGAAAAACCGAAACATCCCTTTTGTTTTTAAATCGGTATTAATATATTTTTACGTAACTCGAAAATACATACTAATAAATTAAGAGCTATAAACAAACAGATGAACCCTCTAAACTAGCATTGGATGAGTCTTAGTCCGATTTCCTGGCTGTAAAGCGGTCATTGTAGGTCCGTCCGAGGGTCTACAATCCGTAGAACTGTAGGTGGTCGGAAGCCGCCATAAAAACAAATTTAAGCAGACCACATAGGATTTCTTACATAACACTGAACCCTAAAACCAAAACATTTTTTCTGAATTATACACAAAAAAACTGTTTTGAATAGATTTCTCAGTAACTTGCCGCGTTGGTTTATCCCTTGGGAGAAAATTAAATTGGTAATTCGAGAATATTGACTTACAATGGGATTGAAATTGTATTATTTTCATAATTTTCCTTGGAAGTAAACCTGATATATATTCAGTCAACAGGAAAATTGTAGAAATAATAAATAAAAATAATTTAAAAGAAATGATTTTTTTGAAATTCCCCGAAGTTTCAATATTCTAATCAATTGTGTTTTGTTTCAAATCGATTTGGTACGTATCTTTCTATTCCTTCCTAAGACAGATATGGTCCTTAGGGATTCAATCCGGGTTTATTGTTGTTCAAAGTTGTCCATTATTCATCAGCAGCAATTGCTTGTTTATAACATCGGAGTCGCAAAAGACCGTGCCTATCTAAATGCAGGTAGGCACTGTCGCTCACGTCCCCATAACACATACATAGTTAATGTATTAGTTAATGCCATTTTTAACTAACTTCTTAAAGTAAAGATATTATAAATATATTCATCGCGTATATTAGGAGAACTTCAGGATTATTTAGTATACCAAAATATATTTGAATATTCTGTTACTTTGTAAAGACACAAGTCGGTTGTATTTTTTGTTACTAAATAAATGAAAAAATACTATCGTTTGGTTTATTGCCATATAGATAAATGTTGATTAAAAATGAAACTGGAAACATATTGAAATCCTCCATCAAATTTAAAAGTAACAAAGTCAAACAAGGGACCATTTGCCTTCAGACACTTTCTGTGACTAGAGTACACTCTAAACCTAAGTATTAAAATATTTCAAATAGTTTGCTATGTTTAGCTGGAAATAAACATACAGAACACGTTAACACAAACATTGTTGCTGTACTACACGTAAGATGTGATAAGACCAACACGTTGGAAAATATGTCAAGGATAGAATTTATGAAACGGGTCGTTATACTGAACATGAAGATATTATCGTTTGCTGCATAGTAAAACAATATTCAGTTGCTATTGCGTCATCACACCTATTATTGTCCCACTAATGGGCTTAAGTATCTCTGAATGGGAAGGTTTTAGGTTAGTTTAGGTTAGCTATAGTCCAACATGCTTGACAAATCTTGCAAATATTTGCTTTTCTTACAAAAAATATGTAATACAAAGTGGTTTCGTGCTGATACCGTCAAAATAGCTGCATTATATTTAATGTGAATCTCCAATCTTTTGTCTCGTAGACCACTTGTCATATTTTCGGTTTTGGGTACATCCCCGTCTTAATATATTTAGTATTTTGTAAATTTATCACTTAAATGAGTTTGCTTGCAAAGCCTTATAGCATAAAATGTCTCTGATTTCTTAGTTGATTTTCAGGTTGACGTCAACCCCTGGGGGTTGACAATATACATTGGATAACAATATTTAAACAAAAAAAAATGTACTAATATGCAAAATTATTTTAGTATTATATTAAATTTAGAGTAATTTTTAAATTATCGGTATTAAATTATATAAGTAAGTAATCGTAAAAATAATATTTCACGTTATGTCTTAAATTTTAATCAAAGGTCGTTCTATTAACCAATCTACGATAATGGCTGACTCAAACATAATGAGGATTATCTGCATTAGACAGGTTTGTATACGTTCTACCACGAATCGGCTACAGATGCGGCGTTACTCTTCACGGACCAAGTTAACTTGTGTAAATATCCCTCTCTACCCAAGGAATGTTTGTACAGAAGCACGCAACATTTATTAAAAGGCATAAATAGTTTTTGTCAACCGCTGTCACTTACGACGCCAACTTAATAAATTCCTGACGCGAGAAATGACAGATCTCCTCGTTTTCAAGATGGCGGACAAAATGGTTGCCACGTGGCGGGAAATCTCGTGTGAGCGCATTTAGCCGGTCTATAATTATTTATCTGCTTTGGAACTAAATTATAATGTTTGTCTTGTGAGTATAAAATTATGTGTGTAGTAGGGTGTCGTGCCAACAATTTTTACTATAGATTCTTAGGTGAAACTAAATTATTAATATACTGGGTAAAAGTAGGTAAAGTACAATATGCCACTTCACTTATAGTTCTTCTAAGTCCTGTCTTTTTATCCGTTGTATTAACCTTCTTAATTTCTATGTATCTGTATCTATTTACCTTTCTTCACGTCGAACGCGTAACGTTTGATTGTGCTCTATTCTTAGTTTGTCAGTGACAGGCCATTCTTTCGACTTTAATTGCTTTTATATACATAAATCATCCTTTCTGGGTAACATGACCTCACGTATAACAAGAACAGCCAGGTGCCATATTTTATATATATTTGCCAGGTGGTAGAACCAATGTCGTTCGACCCCCCGGTACTTCCCCAAGTACCACCGCCACACCTATTTCTTGTGTGAAGCAGTTCTTGCGTTTCGGTGGAAGAGTGTGGTTACCGGCTCACTTTTATATGAGGCGACTATCTCAGTCCTCGGGAGTAGCAACGCATCTATGGTCGACTTCAGATAGAACTCTTGTTCTATGAAGTTGTTTATATATGTCCATGGGTGGCAGTAACCACTTGGCATCAGGTGGGCTGCTTGCTCATTTGCTACTTCATATTTATAAAAATAAAATAGAGGGACACAATGCCATTTTCCCTTTGCCACTGCCAGTTTATATTTGTATATTGTGTACATAAAAAGTACTGACACGTGCTTCTCACGCTTACGTAAAAATCAAGCAAATCGTGCGGAATGTAGATTTATATAACATCCTTACTGAATTGAATAGACTCAATTTAAATTAATAAAACATATCATGTTACATATTAATAATGGTATGATAAATATAACAACTGACATTGCATCATACAATAATACATATTGTACTTAGGTACTAGATAAATGAATTCCGCATGGACAATGATCCACGTGTACCACAGATTACATTGTATGTGGCTTAAAATATACCAAACATAAACTGAACAAAAGTAAACTTCGCGGGTTCTACTAGATTTGTAACTGATTTCTATTGGAGGGATTATACTTGATCACGAATATACTCGTACATATAAAGGCGCTACGAGGGATTATACGCAACTGTGAAATCCGCAGACAAAATCAGCTTAACAAAGCTTTTCAAATAGGCAAATTAAGTGATAATAGACCGACTATATAATCCGAAAAACTGATAGCCGATATGAAAGAAAGATCGACCTCACTTAAGCAAATAGAGCATAGGTCGCTCCGGGTCAGTTGAACTCATCGGTCCTGTAGAAAACAGTCCGAAGCTGATGGCTTAAGAAGATAAAAAACTGCTTAAGATGGTGCTCAATAAGTAATACCATATATCCAGAATTGATCCTTAAAATGCTAACGGATGGATAATATGCATGTACTAGCCTGATCATGTTTTATAGGCATAATTAAAAAGGTGGTGAGAGTCTTTATCGTTTAATTAAATTACTACTATTTTTATTTCTTTATTGTAACAGCCATAAACAATAAACACTGTGTTCAGTTTAAAGGGTCTAAAAAGGTGTTAAAGAGCGTGGTAAGAGCGAAACACTGACATGAGACAAACCCACAAGGATAGATAGACCCACAAAAAAGAAGATTTAGTCCGTGATTGATCAATCAATATCATTGAAAACCAATATTTTAAGGCAATTACGTAAAAATGGAAAAAAGCCATATTTCCATCCAAGAAATTGATTGCATTACTGTAAAAAAATAAAAACAATACATTTGCATGAAGTGTCTTTAACGTAAACGACTCGTATTTTTATTTCTACAAGACATTGATGGGTGTGTAATAAACAAAATAAACAGAGAGACAACTGATTCCTCCGCCGGTTGCCAACACGTCGGAGCTGGCTTCAGCAATCAAAACAAGAATATTTGTTCAGTCCATTTATTTATATCTGTGATCGTAAAACTTTTGATGATGATTTGAAAGATGGTATTTTAAACTCTATTTTTTATAGTAATAGAAATATTAGTATAAAGAATAGTAGCTAGAAAAAATAAGGTTTTTACACTCAAAACATATACTTGCAGACTGCAGTACACTCATTTCATCCATCCGTCCATTAGCCATTTAAAAGCCACTGCTGGAAATAAGCCCACTGAATGATTTTTGCGGTATTGAACGCGCCTGGCACATGTGTTGGTGATCGCAGCGTGTTTATGTAACACAGGGAAACGCTACTATCCATCTCTTGGATTTTGTTCCTTAGGGAACAGAATGGATTGAGGGACATAAAAACTATTCAAGAACAACACTAAGCGGCATTAATTAATCCTTAAGGTGTTTGCCTGGACTTAGCCTGGATCCTTTTAAGGACAGTACGGAGACAAGGTTGCCTTGTTAGTTGTTGATATAGAACATTAGGCCATGAATATTTATAACTTTCCACAAATTTTAAAGATGGTAGAACTCTTTGTGGTTCGTTTCGGAAAGCACTACTGTCACCCCTATTTCTGCCTAATGACAGTAGTGCATTGCTATGTTCTGTTCTAAAGGGGATAATAAGGGAGGGATAATTCCAGGCATTCGGACTTAGTCCACAGGGGTAGCTACGCATCTGTGGCTAACTTCAGGTAAGCCTGATCTTAACTCGGCTTGATTACAGATGTCCGTGGGCGGCAGTGGTTACTATCAGATGGACAGCATGCTCGTTTGCTACTTCACTTGTCATATTATAAAAAAAAAACAGAAATAGTTATCACACTCCCATTTCAACGTCATAGAATCCACTTTCTTAAGAAACGAGAATATTTTTGATAGAACATACAGACTTTCATTAGTGTATAGATATATAGGTACTTTGTTTCCCATTCCGTAAGTGACGTAACATCGAGAAATAATTTGGAGAAGTAATTTGGCAGAGGAAGGACGTGTGGCGTATCGCGTGTTGGCTGTTAATGTTACCCGTGCAATAGATTGATAGGTTCACGTGTGCAATATTTATGACCATTCGGTTTTGTCGTGAAGCGTGAAGCGTAGAAAGGTTGCGTAACCTAACCTGACCTAACCTAACTATTGTACTTTTTTTCTTTGTTACAAATTGCTATATTGTGCGCTTCGGTGGAAGGGTGTGTATATCGTTTGATTTAAAAAACCGGCCAAGAGTGAGTCAGATTTTGTCACGAAGAGTTCCGTACCATCAATAAAAAGACGAAAAATTATGTTTGTTGAATGTTTAAATTTTCTGTTTTTAGTATCTTTCGTTATAGCGGCAACAGAAATACGTCATCTGTGAAAATTTAAACTTTCTAGCTATCGCGGTTTACGAGATATTGGAAATAGACGGAGAGACGGAGAGACGGACAGCGTTGTTTTCTAAAATAGGATACCGTTTTTACCCCTTGAGTACAGAAACCTAAAAATTATGGGATGACTATTTTAGTCCTGAGGAGTGACAACTCACCTATCATAGCTATACACTATATGATCTCGGCTATATGAGATAGAATCTTTGTTCTATATGAGTTGTAAGTCAGATATCTATAGTGTATATTATTAAAACGCTTTTATTAGATTATATTGTGACTATCTAACTAACTTACAATGAGACAAAAACTTAGAAGTCAATTTATAACTACTTCCAGTCGTCGTACGCAATATGTAGTTATATATAAGTGTATAGGTAAAATCCTACTAACGTCGTAACTAATATAAGATATAATTATTTCATATGTTTAGTGCGTCATAAAAATAAAAACATGTTTTTTAGGTATTTTCAAACTATTGTTTAAGCATGTTCCTATACACTTTTACATTTCGTAAATAACGCAATAGAGATAAGAAATTTGGCAGAGGCTGGACGCGTGGCAAATCGTACGATGGCCGAGAACGTGTTGGCTGTCATTGTTTACCCGTGCATTAGATAAGTTCACGTGGATCCAAATTCTTACACTAAGTTAAAAGGTCTTTGAATTTTAGAATTACTAAAATTATCAGACCATTCCAGTTTTTTAGCAATAAAATACTATACTTTATCTACGTTCCAAATTAGATGAATGTTTATAACTTAAATTTCAGTCCATTTACAATCCTGTTTATAAAAAGTGAAACCAATTCAATTTTAATTGTTAACATAAGACGTGTTGTTGATGTCCACGTTAACACATTTGAAATGTTTTTTATCAAAAATATTTTCAAAAATAAAAAATACCACGAGTTACTCATACGCAACCTAATTCCTAAAAATGGAAAGACGTTGTTGAAATCCAGATGAATTAACCACATTAACCTTATTAAGTCGGCAATCCACAATATCAGACGAAATGGTATGTCATACTTTCACGCCGAAATATTACAGTAGCTTCGGACATTGTCAAGGTTATTTAATTGGATCTCGCTCAAATTTATCTGACAAGACCAGGTAAGAAAATAAACATCTGCATCTGACAGGGAAGGCCGCTCTCGAGGATAGCCTATTAAATGTACGAGTAGATATTAAGTGTAAAAATATGCTGAGCGTATCACGTAGGCGAATGATGATGATTCTGAAATATTTCGTTTTTAAATTTTGACATAGGAAATAAGTTCCATGACAAAACAACCTGCATTAATCAAAATAATATAATACAGCAGAAAGTAGTATTTAAGGGTTTAAGATTGTATTGTAGATAATGTAATAACATTTTTATCTATTTGTAATTAGCATTTACATTCATTTGTGATCCTAGACTAATGTTATCATAGTTTTGGATTCCATTTATTCACAGATAAATAACGGATATCATTATTCGGAGACTATTTTTATAAATATAAGGATCATGAATCAAGTCTTGAAATATATTATCTTATTCATTATACCACACAGGTTGTTAATCCACCGTTTAAACATCGTCCAAATCTGGATGTCGTAAACCTGTTCCCCTTTTCAAATAAAAAAAAACTTGCCCCTCGTAAGTACAAAACATGCGTGTCATTATCTTCATAATTAGCTTCTTTCCTCACCACGTCCTGATAAGCGATTCTCAAACGAATATTATATTCAGAGATCATGAAGCACTAGAAAACTAAATGAAACTTGTAAAATCACAACCATTGTTTCTTGTAGAGAAACATTTGACCGGTTGGACCAAAATTAGATCGGAAAAAGATATCTTGACTAGATCGTACGTCCATGTAGTACTAAATCCCTCCCTCATACATCCTACATGTGATAACGACGACACACTCGTTATCTATAAAGAATTTGAAGCATGTGACGTTTAAAATCTGAAGATACTTGGTTATTTTGATGTATGAGCTTACCGTCGACAATAACAGATAAATAGTACCTAACATAATGTTACATGATATATTAAACTACTATCTAAAACCATCACCACCACTAAACCGAATACAACAAATTACTTTGGTAAACGCAGTCTCAAATATATTTTACCAGATATCTGGAATAATCTTCCAATTTTATCAGGGGCCGCCAATTTTCATTAAATTAAAAGTAAAGTGCAAGAATTTTACTTAAGAGTCCATAACTTAAGATATGTACTACGCGATCAAAATAAGAATAGGAATGACCTTCGGCCATTTTGGAACGTCAAAGCCGCTGTTTTGAATC
>DWNE01010571.1:0-10272 GCA_018249875.1 Cecropterus toxeus
ACCCCTATTCTATATGAAGTTGCTTACATATGTCCATGGGCGGCAGTAACCACTTACCATCAGGTGGGCTGATTGCTTGTTTGCTATTTCATATTTAAAAAAAAAGCAATTTAGTCATATAATTCGTATATAATTTTAGACAATGAATCAAGGTTAAAACCGTGTGATCAATACTAAAATTACTTGAAAGTACAATGGCGTTAAATTTTGTACCAAAACCTTAAGAATCAGTGACCTCTAGATTCAGTTACATCCGTGTAAATTGCTTAAGAGATACAATGTGAAACCTTCCAAGGTATTTCACAGTGTACCGAAACTCAATTATCTTTTGTATATTTGCTTTCGACGATGTTGCAGTCTAGAAATCTGTCATAGTACAGATGGACGGTGAACAAAAATAATCCGGATGCCTATGACTTGATCAGAATATTTTGGCGCCTCGTGATACATACTCGACACTCGTGTTATTATACAAGCATTTGGCTGCGGTTTTGATCTTGTATACTAGCTCTATTGGTATAAGGCAATAGATTTCTGTATTCCTGTAGTAAAGTTACGTGAAATATATATATTTAAATTACAACTTAAGCGCTAGAAAGTTGCGAGAACTTACGCATTATTTATCACTAGACATTCAGAAATCCATTAGAACTATTATATAATTGAAGTTTCACCGCTTAATGTTATATAATTATGTAACAGTTATTTAGAACAAAGGAAAATAATGTTTATGCTCCATTTGTATCATTTTATAAGTAGATGCAAAGTATTCGTGACGTGGTCATTGGCAACAACAGAAGGTCAATATCAACACCGACACTTACCTATTGCTGTAATTATTTTTATCAATGAACTTGATACGCTTTAGTAGGTTACGGCAAACTTTGTCGACAGCGACCTGTTTTCAGACAATAAACTACGAGTACTTGATAGGTACATGACTAACCATGAAATGTGCTACGAAGCCGCTTTATATGCATGTCTTCAAAGTTGTTGTTATTTACCATCATTAATCTATTATTGTCCTACTGCTGGGCACTTCTCAATGAGTGAGAGAGTTTTAGGTCATAATTTTACCGCGCTGGCCAAGTGCAAATTGGTAGACTTCACACATCTTTGACGTTTTTTAAGAGCTCTCATATTAGTAATTGTTTTTTGTAATACAATATGATATTGAATGATTGTACCTTTGCGAAAAATCTATAAACAAATATCTTTGTTTACATTTTACTACTGTATAGGATAGAGGGTGGAAGAACAAAGAAGGAGAAGTTAAGTTTTGATTAGCTAAACAGTTTAAGTGTGGCTTTTCCACACGCTGACATAGACAATGAAATTTACTTAATAATATTTAAAGCACTCAAACGGTCAAACCTAGTGTATATGATATTGTAGTAGTGACATTGCCATCTTCACCAATTCGTTGTGATCTTGCGTAGCCTTTTTTGAAGAGATTTGAGAGAGATTTTTCGCATAATCCAATTACTTCGAAAACTTGGTACCTAGTATAAGTAACGTAGGATGGACTTACAACTACCAAATACCACTGATAGTTACGGATTTTTACTTAAATAAACATAAAGAACTTGAGCGCATGTTTTGTATATATACGACTAGGTATGTTCCAAGAAATGTAGGTATATTACTCTGTTATCCTTATTAGAAGTTAATGTACTTATTCGAGTCAATGACAAGGAGGTGATGGCATCTCCGGGCCAGCAAAAAGTTGTCGCATAAAAAAAGATTAATAAACACCTTGAGCCATAGCAACAAGGTGAAAAACACATCGTGCTCTTCAAGGCAAATGGTCTTATGATTTTATTAAATCTTTTTGGTATTACGTGGGTATATGTAGTTTGTGCCTTTTTGCTGTTCGTGACCTAATGGTCGTAGTATAGTTAAGTGGTAAATCTATACAAATACGTGCAATAAACCTGTCTGTAGGTAAATAGTAAGTAAGTACTACTACTTAGTTTTCAGTGCAATTTTCAGGCCCTTTGTACTTTGTACCTAGTTATTAAACTTGGAACGACTAAACTTATATTTGATAGTGCCATTCGTGTAAAAATAGACTACACAGCAACACAAAATGCTAGTTGCTTATCCTAAAAATATTTGAAGTTAGTGCATCGACATCCAAAAAACGTATGTAAGAACAGACAAAGATGTGGTAACATGGATGTCGAATTTTCTTGTCTTTCCACAAGTCGCCGTAGTCATTAATAAAATTAATAGCTACATTGATACCCAAAAAATCACTTAAGTTAGCACAAAAGAATAATACATTTATTGTGCAAAAAATTGTTCCCAAAAATATATATAGGTGACTTTTACGTAATAAAGCTACTGCGTGCCTCGGATTATAAAGAATATCATTGTATAGGAGTGGCCACTCCAACATTATTTACATCAATTACATCCATGTGGATCATTTCCTAGCGTAATCACAATTTTCCGGTATTATCTATGAATACAAAGGCACTTGTTCACATCGTGCACCCAGAGGAATGCTGCTATTCGTTCACATACCTATGAAATTATGTTATTTAGTAGGTACGAACAACACGCACTTGTTTTACTTAGGAGTACTTAATTTATAAATTAGTGTAGATAAATTATAACAGAATTCGTAGACTTTTAAATATACAGGAACAAATTTATGACATTGTATTAATTGGTGCATAAGTGCCTAATTGCAATTATCTTAAAAGTAAAAAAAAAATCAAGAGTCGATATATTTTAAGCAAGAACATTAAGGTATTATTCTTATTATCCTTCTGTTATTTTCCACAAACTCTGTTGTGAATGTTATGTTACTTGTGTTTATGTAATAGATACATGGATTTGTAAAAAATATTTTTGTTTAAAATTTTACATACTTTGAACTAATTTTGTGAATATATTTCAGCGCCTGAACTGACACACGGTGAAGATTTCGGCTATGACGGAGTAATAGGTAATTATATACAAAATACTATTTAGGTAGGTACTATTACATATATACATACTTTATATATAAGTATGTATATACTATACATAATTTATGTTCATAGATTGTTTTATGTAAAAATAAAAATATTGCCAGATAATGAGAAGTCGATGCTATCCGTGGACTTTAGTTCAGTTTCAAGTTCGACAGTTAGTCGATCGTCATCTTCGACGAGTTTAAGTTGGAACGAGTCATTTCTTGCAATAACGGATCGTAACATACTTTAGGACCTAATAGTACTATAGAACAAAATAATTTGTAAAATGTCAAAGTTTGCAAGCAAGCTAGCGCAAAAAATGTAGATAGACTCACTTAATGATTATACCGCTTTTTAGTCATATAACCATTTATCTTTGTAAGCTTTCAAGGTATATATTTCGATGTCATGCTTTGTTTGCTCTTTTTCAAACAAAATCAAAGCCTTCAAGACAAGAAATTAGTTTAGTAATATTTTACTCTTATTTTAGATATTTGCTAATTGTATCCATTCATAAGGGCCAACGCACTGGGGCGAGCGGTACCGAGAATGTACGGGGAAGCACCAGAGTCCTATCAACATAAATGTGCTTCGGGTGAAGCAGGTGGCGCTGCCGGACATCACGTTTGTGGGTTTCGACGACCCCATCGATAACGTACACGTCACAAATAATGCACACACTGGTAAGTATTTTTAAACATTTTTCAGTCACCTTCTATACCAGGGGTAATCAATCCGTTGACCACGATCGATCAGTAGATCGCGGCAATACAAAAAAAAAGTACATTCGTACAATGTACACATGTCAGTACTGAAACTTTCAGTACACATGTCAGAAGTGAAACATTTAAATTTCTAATATTTTACTACTAAAAGAATACATCAACAAATAGCGTGTATTTTTTCTCGATCTCTCTTTCTCTCTTTCATTGACTCTCTCCCTTTTCTTGCTCTATGGCTATGTGCTCCATGCTGGACTCGCCCTTTTTCACTCTCTCTGTATTGGTCTCAATCGCTCTCTCCTTTGGAAATACAAATTGTCTGTCGGAAAAGTCGCTTTACAGACGATATTTTTACGTAACGTTTAACGATACTTTTATGAATTGAATCGATTTATTATCAAATCATTTTATCATTATTTATTTCATACATAATGATAAAATATAGATAACGTCGAAGTTAATTGAAAATTAAAATTTTGCGATAAATAACATTTACACTCGTTAATTCAATTTTTTCCGCGTTCTCGCTTGCACGCTCAGGCTCAGGCGAAACGTGACACTTTTTCGGGCGTGCAGCCGGTGTTCATCGACAAGACGCTATCATGTCAAAAATGTCACGAACTTTCATGTCATTATTATTATTATTATTATTATTGCGTTTCATCCGTAAATAAATTAGTAATAATTAGCGCGCTAAGAAATTTCACTTCAAAAACAATTTGAGGTTGGGATTTTTTTTCGTCGTCCGAAATTCCAGGGCAGTAGAGAATAAATTTACAATTTTTAAATCGCAGACTCTAATTAGTGAATAGTAATTTTCGCGTACGATAAAGTTGGTTACCCCTGTTCTATACAATAAGCACATTTACGTGTCTAATGATACTCGAGTTTTTTACTTTGACCGCAACGACGGAATAGTTTTTTATAATAATTAATTAGCACTTTTTATATCCAAAATAAGTACAAGTAATTGAATCGCAACAGGATATGATCTGGACGAGAAATAAAAACATGTGTTATGTACATATGTGACTTACTTGCTTGGCATGTCATTATTTTCGATGTGATTAATTATATTTATAAGACAATGCCAAGTATGTTAAGCTTAGACTTAAATCTTTAATCTTCTTATTGGCTACAAGTTGTCACGACATTTAGACAGATAAAATAACAATAAAGTCACTGTAATGTACTCCAGATGTAGGTACTACATAATTTTTTCCTTCGCGGCTGCGACTTTCTATTGGAATACCTTTATTTTTTATTATTTTGACCAATAAAACTATGTATTTGTACATACGTAGATAGTCTTGGTACTAAAACTTAACTCAAGAATTGTATGTTTCCGGGATATAAAGAACAACACATGTGTGCCAAATTTCATAGAGCGGTTGATTAGTCAAGCCGTAAACCCGGAACAAATAATCAAACTGACACACTTACGTCTACACATACATACATTGCATATTAGGACCTAATAATGGTCATTATATTTGACCATTGATCAACATTTCGAAAACAATTCTGTCAACAAATACAAACAAATGTGCGTAATAGACAAAATTCATATTATAGACGTCTTTTATGAAAATTAATTATTGCCTCTTTGAGCTCGGACCAACCTTTTTCAGTTGTTCTGTTCACGGGTTATGTGAGATTTTTACCAACTAAAACCCTCTTTTCCCCCTTGCTCTAAAATCTCTATGATAACACAACCGATGTCCTCTGTGCGTGGTGCTCCTGTCGAGCGCTGCCCAGGAGAGCTATTGCATTCATCCCACACCTCCGGGTTCTTAAAATGGTATACAACCAACCATAGGTACTAACAGCGTTTGCGGGGCGCTATCTGGGTAGAGTCGCTTCTTGTGACATGCAAGGAATATCGTATCTGGTCTCTACTCTGCTCTCGAGTCTAACAAATCTATACAGAACCAATAATAATTAAAGATATAGGTATTTTTAATTGCCTGCTATGAGATTAATATATTACTCTTATCCAAAATTAATTATACTATTTTTCTAAAAAGATCTGATATCTCTCAAAACACCATAAGATTTTATACACTATGCTCTTTTTGCTCTACATTTCTTTAAAAGGTTTAAGCGCTAAAATTAAACTCATGTACATTTTAATGGAAATATTTACTTTAAAACTACTATGATGGCTATGCAAATGGCATCATATGCGCAGGGCTCATGTTAAATTATGTTGTATCACGTATTAAACAAAAACAAATATCTATCAATTGTTTTACAAATAACAAAGGCAACTAAGTACTAGAAGCAGTCCCGCGTGTAATATAATACGTGCCAGTGTCTTCGACGTGCATATTTTAGATAACATTGAATATAATAGATCAATACTCTAGACGCAGTGTTTCCCAACCTTTTTTAGGTCATGCCCCACCTTAACATTTTTATGCGCCTCATACATAATTTTTGACTGCGTCAGATCAGACCCGACTGTGTCAGAAGGAGGGTCATGCTCAAAATACATTAAGCTATAAATTATTATAATAAACTATCAATCATTAGCTTTTATGTTACAACCCAAAGCGAACATGTTAAAGTCGTGTCAAGTCTATTTTGAAATTGTCCCCCTTCCTTATCTATCAAATTGCCCGGTTGTGGGTCATGGGCCCCACGTTGGGAAACACTGCTCTAGAGTCTGTTAACGATCGGTCTCGTTTAGTACTAAGAATTAAATATTATAATATTACTTAACATGTTTTGTTTTAAGACATGCACTTAGAGAAATTGATATGCAGGTCTAGTTACGTCATTAAAGGTTTAGGTAGGTACACAAAATTTTACTGGGTTTGTATTTCAACAAACCTAATTGACAGATGCATGAAATTAATAATATTTTTTAATAATTACTTAACGTTTACATTCTGGAAAAAGCTCGACAAAAGTGATTGGCCGTTTTTTCTATTTTAGTTAACAATACGGATAAATATTAAACTGCAATAGGTTTTATTTACCTATTTGTCTATAGGTAGGTACTTGTACTTACTCACGACCACAATCCAAGCAATGTAAGTTGGATAATCTGTGGTGTTATGTGTAGAGAACGTAATTTATGTATTGTTTGTTCCCGCAGTGTTGATCGAGGTTCAAAACGAACCACATCCGCGTGTGAGCGGCGGCCCTCTGGACGGAGATTACGTGTTCAGCCAGATGCACTTTCACTGGGGCGATAACGACACCCTAGGCTCAGAGGACAAGATAAACCACAGGAGGTAATGGCTATAGTGTACCGTAGGTTCTCAAACTTATTTTACTCAAAATTATTTTTAGAATCGAGTATTTTTTAGCATCACTAAAAGTCGGCAAAAAAAAGTTTTTGACTTGAAACTTATTTAGAATAGTTGTGATGGGCTACAACTAGATGGCGCTATACACTTTTTAACTCATGATAACGATTTTACTTGATAGTTTGGTAGGTGGTATATGCGAAATATAATGCTACAATATGGGCTACCGATCACGGTAGCCCATATTGTAGCATTATATTTCGTAATCATCTAGTAATCATACTTAATAGATTTTTTAAAAAGGATAAGTCTTAACACTTTTAGGCTCAGAAATATTTTATTATTTATTGTTATTAAGTTTCCCTTGTGTGAGTAAATTGCAAATACACACTTTTTTGTCACTGAAAAGTTCCTTATATTTCCTTCTAGGAAATTGAGATATGAAAGAGACCTTACAAAGTTAATATTGTCAACTTTTACACTTGGTCTATTCAGTAAAATACTACCATCACCCTTTAAACTCCTTCAAGATTGATTGTCTTTGGTTCCTTAGTAAGCGAATGAATAAGTGTTTTATTTGAAAAGCGAAAAAAATCGGTATTCACTTACTGATAGTTTTGGAACCAGTTTTTAAGTAAAAAGATAAAATGAACATATCTAAAGTTCACAAAACTATTTTAGCGTTTTATTCAGAGAACGTATTAATTAAAGGGCATTAATATAGGTAGTTACTCAGACCTATAGACATTTATATTTTCAATTTTGTGAAGGTCATATGAGCATAATTATATAAATATTTTAAAACTAAAAAAAAAATCTCGATAATTTATGTCCAAGTAAACGTTAGTAATGGTGAGGTATTTATTTACTTATTTATTGGTAAGCAAATCATAAATTATAATTATTACAGAGTAGTATGTGACAGCACTTCAAGTTAAAAGTACAATAGGTTCATTAAGTATGGGATTCCACGTTCTTTCCCTAAACAGTAATACCTTTAAACAACGGTGGTCAATAAAAAACAGTTATGTATGTAAGTACTTAACTTCTTAATATCGATGAACCTATATTCTTATCTGAGTTATATTTGTATATATGAACATGGGAATATTTTAAACGTAGGTACTTATTTACTTTGTAAAAAAAGTTTTTCTCTGTTTTTTTAATACTAGCAATCTCTAAAGCGGCGTTCGGCAACAAGCGGTCCAGAAGATAGATCCTAGGATTAAGGATCCTAATATTTTCATAGCAATAGTCCAAATTACCCACCTAAAACTACTTGCCCACTCGTGCTTTACAGCAGCAGTACAGATATTTACTTAATATTGTTTTCGTAATAAAAACTATTAAATAATAATAGGTTCTAAAATATGTAGATTGTAGGTACAATAATAATATCTACGGAAGTCAAAGTAATTCTTCTGAATAAAAAAAATATCCACAATCTATTTCTAAGAATATTAATAGATTTGTATAAAATATAATTTAGTATATATCAACTACATAAATACCTATCAAAACACACGGCAGCGTGTTGCTAAGCTCTCTGGCAACACTACAACGCAAGTGTTATTTACAGGAACCACTTTTAAGCCCTTTGTAACTCAAAATCTATTTGGGCTAAATGCATGAAACTTGGTACGTTTATTAAAATCTCAGAGAATGTTTAGCATCACAAATTTCCTAAATGTATCCCGAAAAGCTATTAAAATGTTATGTTACAAAAATCGGAATTTTTGTCACTGACTGACTGACATTATCAAAAACCTAACCCACTTCCTCAGAAACTTGTAATTTATACCTACCTATCTGTCATTATTGACTTTCTTACTATACAACATGCAATAGGTACATTAGATAAGTAGTCCTATGTAACTCTAAAGGTAATGAGCAAGCTTTAAAAACAAACTTGATTCACACGATCAGCCTCAATTCCTTGACCAGTAGGTTTTCTGTGCGGTAATAATGCCCCTAATCACTTGAGAGCAATTTATGACGCTATATTACTGTAATACTCGTAGGTGCCGAAGCAATTACTGAACATGTTTTATTAACTACCTAAATTATGATCATTAGCCCTGTTTTACTGTTGCACAAAGGGAACGTACGCAAATCACGTGACCATTTCTTATGGGGGGGAGGGTGTTCAAAATACCTTGCTTGGTCACAAGAAGGAGGGGTGGGATTCCCGTTTTCTTCACGTAGTCAATATCCCACACGAAATATCCCTCTTTTTTGAGTTATATTCAGATATTGCGCGCAACTTTAACTTTCTGTCTGCAAACCGCATTTATGAAGGTGGGTCTACTTATATAAAACGGTCAAATGGGGGTCAAGACTTGTCAAAAATAGTGATTTAGGGTACGTTCCCATAGGTGTCCATTAATAATAAAAATAACCGACTTTTTGGTTTACACAGTGAGAATATTGAATAACTTTTACATATTGATAGCTTAATCATATAATTTTTACTCTTTTTTTAATCCCAACCGTCTGAGTTGTTAAAGTTGAACTGTAATCCTTAGCAGGAAGGAAGTGGATGCCGGTGGACTTCAATACGAGGCGAGCATCTTAATCGTTAAGAATTACAACGTATCAGTAATTGATTTAAGGCAAAATTCCTGTTCTATGTATAGTTTGTTACAAATGTCCATGTGCGGCACTGACAACTTAACATTAGTTCAGTTCGTCTGCTACTTCATTTTTCTATACCAATGGGATTTTGTGCATACAAGCTGCCTCATCCCTAGAACAGTAATATCTTCCAGGTAACAGCAGTATAATTGGACCATTATCTAAAATCCTAACCGTTTTCCAGTTTTCCAATGGAATTACATATGGTGTTCTACAAGGAGGAGTATGTGACTGTGAAGGAAGCTGTTCAACATCCTGATGGCTTGACGGTTCTAGCATTTTTCTACGAGGTAAAATACCTAATTCATAAGATAAAATATAAGTGGATAAGTGAATACTGAAGTAAGTAATGAGAAGAGTAGGTAAGTTTAACTAAAGAGCCCCCTATCCAAGAGATGTATATCTCGTAGGTACATGGATACTCTTGGATGGGGGGTTCTTTAATTAGTTAAACTTACCTATGTGATAAGTTCTTCTCTCAAATGAATGGTCCGAAGTTTTTAATAATAATAGGTACAGCTAGAAAGAACTAGAAGAATTGTCTTTGCAAACCGTGTCAGTAATGGGACAGTATGCAATTATAAACCATAGACTTAAATTACGTAAGATTAATTGCATTAGAACGATTAAAGTTAATAAAATATATTATGATACTCAGAAAAGTAGTTATGCAATAAAGATTAATTGACGACA
>DWNE01010572.1:0-10271 GCA_018249875.1 Cecropterus toxeus
GTGGGATTTTTACAGCATTAAGATCCTCAGTGGGCGTCTTCAGCGCTACTTCAAGGACTCCACGATCTCCAATGAAACACAACCTCCTCCGAGCGCAAATACAGTGCCTATGTATACAATATATATACTATTGTACATGGATCGTGGTCATGGCGAAACAGTTTCGCCGTGACCACGATCCATGTAACTGGATCGAAATATCGGCAAAAATTCAAGAAACCGCATGTCGTAAGTACCCGTAACATGTTAAAATGTATAAATTCCGCGATAATAATAGTCTAAAATCATATTTGTAAGCTACTTTGTATAGAACAGAGGTTCTATCTGAAGTCGATCACAGATGTGTCGCTACTCCCGAGGACTAAGATAGTCGCCTCATATATAAGTGAACCATATATGAGTTTCAAATTAAAAACGATTCTAAAGAAGTGTCACTTCTATAATATATTCAACAGAGAGCACTTCCAGACAATTTATATCGATGTAGCGTAAACTAGAAGGACTTTACTGCTTTCACATAAAACTAGACTTTCCTTGTAAAACGTAATTTAAAGTTATAGCGATAGTTGTTAAGTCTTAATTTTTCATCACAGGGGGCCTACCATAGCTTCATTGTTGCTCTACATGAGGTATTTAATTAGTTTTCACGATAAATGAGAAACATGCGTATAAATTACAATTTTCTGTAATAAAACGTTATGAAAATGTTGTGCTCTTGTAATTAAAGTTTTTAGTAACGTAGTGAAGTACATACAAGTAAGTTTTTATTATAGTATATTTAAAAAGTAATAAAAGTCCTAGAGTAACCAATTCATATTCGGGCCATTTCTTGGCAATTAGATGTCCTCAGTTTTTGGTATTTCTAAGCCAGGGTACAACAATGTTATTATTGTACCCTGGCTTAGAAACAATTGTAAGGTCTATACATTATGAGCTGTTTCCCGGGGCTCCGCCGTCTTGCGTTATGTACCATGGTAAAGTCATATATATGTTAATCCACGCCATAAACAATATGTGTGCCAAATTTCATCCAAATCCAACCAGTAGTTTCAGCGTGTAAGAGGAACAAACACACAAACATCCTCACAAACGTTGGCATCTATAATATTAATAAGAAAGATAGTAGCATAAGACGGAAGAAACCACACTTACAACTTAAAGTTAGTAATAAACTTAAAGTTAGTAATGAATATTATTTAAAGTTATTTTACAAGTATCATACTTGGTTGAAATACTACAAATCATTTGTAAAGTAGATAAGTGAATGTAAAGACCGTTACGCCTTTATATTTTGCTACTGTTGATTTAAAACCTCTTTGACACATAATACGATTACTCAAGGACAATTTTACTACAACGTACAAGAGGTATTGAACCCTTGTTCCATTACAAGGGTGCAACGAGAAGCGAGCGTTAAAACAAGAAATGATTATGAAAACAAAATACCTGAGTGCTTAAGCTGAAATTTAAAGTCATATTTTTATTTTCATTTGCTTTTTCCCCGTTTTTTTCCTATTTAAAAGGGCCAATTTTAAGCCCAGGTTTGCGTCGTTTTTTTTTAAATACAAATAACAACCGAGCGTGTTTTCTACCTGTAGTCATCTGTAATCAACCCGCAAAGAAAAGAGGTACCTTAGATTAGCCACAGGTACGTTGATACCTTTCAGGAATAAGTTGGAACGCATCGAATAAGTATTTTTCCCTTATCACACCCTCCAGAGCATAACACAGCACTTTAACATTGTTATTAGGCAGAAATAGCTATGGCGTTCGTGCTTCCAGAAACGAACCACAAAGAATTCTACCACTTCTAAAATCATTAAGTATTATTTTCTTAATCGTTATCGCTTCTCGCTTCATCGCTTAATGTTTAAAAAGTGTCTTAACTCTCCAGGCGCTTTTCCCTTTTGTACAAAACGAACACAATTTCAGAATCGCTTATTGTTTTAGAAAAGATTGGTCTATTTCGCAAATGGCCGACGTTTGTCATTATATAAGAATTAAGGGCTTTTCACACAACTCGTTAAATTTATTACCCTTCATTAATCGCCATAACTCTCTTCTCATTCATTACTTCTTACAATATATTCATTATAATTATTATGTTATTTTCATTGTTGTTTCATTAAACCTAAAGACGAGTGTTTTTTGAAGATTATAATATTTAGTGTTGAAGTTATATTGTGAGAAAGTGTAACTTTATATAATTATATTGTCTACCTAGTTTTTGATAGTATAATATTATATATTTTTGTCACACTTTTCAAAATTTCTGTTAAACTATTATATAAACGGAGATTATTGTATGTTCGGTGTAGAATTACGAGAGCGTCAGATGTATTATCTAAATAGGTACAAAGTGTAACAATGTTGCTGATTCACGATGTCACAAATTGCCAACATCTTTTAGTAAGAACGATACGAGCGACTCTTAGCGATAATCAGGTCGCAGGCAACGATCGTTGACGACAGGCAACAACAACTGTCGAGGGTTGCCGATTATCGTCGCTAACTATCGCTCATTTATTAACTCAGTGTCGCTCGTGTGCTAACTCCCTAAACGTACTTACAAGTTGAATTTTAATAAATGCTACATTGTTTTTGTTTGGACGTAATTTAAATAATGAAATATCTAAAGTCCACGATTTTTTAATTTGCTCGTCTGTAACATTCCTTAAATGTTCTTTGAAATACTGCTTATAATTAAAATCGATAGAACTTCTGTAGGCTCTAGGTTAATCAAAAGGGTTGACTAAATCTTTGAAGTTATAGTAGCTAAATAATTGTCTTTCCTGAAACATTTCGACATTATGAACAAACTTAGTTCTATTAACTAAATATCTTCGCAATATTTTTAAGTGCGTGTTTATCAAACCGTACTTAAGCTTGGTGGGTAGCCCTGACTTACAAATGTGGGACATTTGTATCTGTGTAAATGTATAATGACTCGGCCACCAAACTTCGGGGCTGCAAGCCTCAGCCTGAAATGAGTTTTAGGAAATATCGCTACAATTTGCAGCAATATTTCCTTATAAGATTAATATTATATCAGATCATTTGGCTTTATGAGATTAGTCATATGCATTAGTTTTTTTTTTGGTAAGTGGCGACAGCCACTTAACAAAAAAAAACAGCCACCCATGAAAGCAACTTCGTATAAAACAGAGGTTAAGTGCTGACAGCCACACACCCACATCTGTAAGGAACTTCATATAAAACAGAAGTTTTATCTGAGGTCGATCAACGATACGTTGCTACTCCCGAGGATTTAGGTGGTCGCCTCATATATAAGTGAGCCGGCAACCACACTTTCCACCGAAACGCAAGAACTGCTTGCAAGAACGCAAGAAAATGTGCAAACTCCCACTGGAAGAAGCGTATGTCCAGTAGTGGATTTCAACATCCTGATGGATGGACGCCTACAATTTAAATCCATGACGGTACAGCGTGTACACCCAAGAAAGAGAACCTCTTAAAGGAAAATATCCTTAAAAACTTTTGGTCTGTACGTATGTCTCTACAGAGTTAAAAATTTTACCTTTACTTTGTATTTTCTTGCAATATTGTAATGTATTATGTCATTCATTTTTATATGTAAGCCAATGCAAAGCCACAAGTTTATATTACAGCAATGTAGAAACTTTACATTTTATAGCAAGATTTAGGATTTCAATGTGACCATTTTGTATTTAAACGAGGTTATGCAATCAGTTAAATAGTTTTCATAGTGTTTCTCTGCATCAAAATTCTCCCTGATTAATTTGGCTGCTTTGATACAAAAAACAATATTGGCATTGTATTACATGGCCGAAGAAAACGGCAGCAATTATCGCGTAGTTTTTAATCTCCGCCTCATAATCGGGGTTAAGACGTTTAAGTCCCAGATATGTATTTTTTTCAAATTTCGTGCGTCTTAAAATTAATTATCCATTGCTTTGCTTTGACTGTACGGCGAAACATTACAGAAATTTTCGCTGGCGATCCAATATAATATAAATTTGTGTGCAATTCACACACGGCAGAAATGCATCTTAATAATTATTATTTCGCATATACCAAAACTAGAGCTCTTATACAAAGTATGAAGTAAAATTGTTAGCGTGATTCAGAAAGGAGTCTAGCGCTATCTAGTTCTAGCGCCGACAACTGCTTTCGTACCGCTTTTTGGATTAATCATGTTTCGTATCCCAACGATTCTAAAGAAGTTTCACTTTAAAAAGTTACCACCGACCGCCACACCTATTTCTAGCGTGAAGTCTGCGATATATTTTTTTCCTCGTTAAAAATATTTTTATCCAAGCGTAAAGTACATCTTGTGTTTAGCTTTAAGGGTGTGGTTATATATTATTCTGTTCATGAGCGGCACTGGCCACTTACCATCAGATGTACTGCATGCTCGTTTGCAACTTCAATAATATAAACTAAGGCAAATACTAGTACCTAATTAAATAAAATGCTAGATATAACCTCGATGCGTCTAGGATTAAACTGAGTATTGTGTTAATAAAATATAATAATACCGGATCTTAAATTACCTCACACACCCTTGCACTAATGTTTTACAAGCAACGTTTATTTTCTTAGACACCGAAATGGCTGTACTGAAACGAGATTACACGTGAAATATATCTTGCCGCTAAAGTGATTGTGTTATCCATATGTATATTACTCTAAGTGCCTCGCTGTAGGTATATGTGAGACTTCTCTGCACACAAAAAGTGACTGTGAATTTCGTGAATAGTGAGTACAATGGTTATGTTTAGTTTTATTCTTTTATGGGCACATTTTAGGAGATGTGTGAGTCATACTTGGATCTGTAGAAGGAAGCTGGTAAATGTAGTGCTTACAATTGGAAATACAGTTTACTGTGTTCTGGACTAAGGGTTTGGTAAAGGAGACATACCTTTCCGACGTAGTCTTCAGGGGTAGCATGAATGCACTTAGACACTTAGACGTACTTATCCGAGGCGTCCCATGTCTACAGTAATAGCAACACATCTGTGGCTGTAAGACTGAGCTGACTTGAGGTTAGTTACAGATGTCCTTGGACCGCAGTAACCACTTACTATCAGGGATTGTATGCTCGTTTGCTATTTCAATAGGATAAAAAATGTGCGGTACTATTTCTCGGGACTAAAAATCGCCTCGTATAAGCAGAACACTACACTTAGCACTGTTGTTATTAAGTAGAGATATGTATGGTTATAATAACCCTTTATCACCATTATGTCATCTTTACACGCAAGCTCATCCATTGCTTCCATTAGATAAAGTCAATCTATTCAAAAGATATAATTTATCATTCTAAAAATTGCCATGAAACGCAATAAAAACTCAAAGGCGAATCGAATTCTTCCGCAATAATGTGATCTTCTTAAGGAAATCCATTTTCACGATGAATAATTCAACAGTCTGTATGATCGTAATACCCCCGAGATTGCCATCTTCTCTGCAAATGACACTTTTAAACTCGGCACATATTTCTTTCCTTATTTAAACGGTATATGCATATTGTGGTATCATAATGACGAGATAACTTATATATAAAAAAGACGCTACACACATTGCCCTACATTAGGATTTTCTCCTGTGTCGTACATGTCGTATGGACACACAAAGACGAATACACAAACACCCAGACCCAGATCAGATTCTAAACTCATTATTCAGATGTCTGTCTGATCAGGGTTCGAACCCGGAACCCAATGCGTTTCAGACCGGTATGGTGACCGTTTGGCATGCGGGTCGTCACTTATATGAGATATCTTAAGACATATCGTCTGATCGTCGTTACGGTATGACTGTACCAATGTTGCATGGGCGTCTCGGACCTCTTCACTTTTCATTGAAAAACTGACTTTTAAGGGAGGTCTAGAGGGGAGGGGTAGGGGAGGGGTTGGTCGGATCGAACCTCATTTAATAACGTAACTCCTTGTCTCAATATCTTTTTTCAGCAAAAAAACGTGTATAACTGCGATAAAACTGGATTAAACACGGAAAAAATTGACGTGAGTTTAGTAGTCAAGACAAATCTACACACCACCAAGTGGAGAGGGGTAGTTGAAAAATGGCCACAATCATCTCACGTAATGTACGCTTTCTAAAATATTACTAATATTATAAATGCAAAAAGTGAGAGTGTATATCTACATAATATGTGTTACTCTAGTGTAATAGTCTTCAAGCAAAAATTACCGGTTTTAGCTAGAATTTAGAACACTGTTAATGTCCTTAATTAACACATAGGATACTAACATACTTACCAAGCTTAACGTGAGCAAAGCCGCGGGAATAAGCTAGTATAATACCTTCGAACAACTCTATCTTTGAGTCTACAAATACATTAATATTATTATTATAGACATTATAGGCAGCATGTTTGAACAAAAATATTATGTTTCACGATTTCTACGCTCATGTTCTCATATAAGAGTACTTGCCCTGTATCATGAGTGGTATGGACAAAAACAAAAACAAGTACACTACACCCGGCCAAATTAGGATGGTAATATTTTTAGGGTTTCAAACGCAAAGGGTGGAAATTGAGACTATTATTAAGGCTCCACTGTATCCATCTGTTACAAGGCTCTATTTTTTAACCGACTTTCAAAAAGGAGGAGGTTTTCAATTTTTTTTTTTATCGTAATAGTTAGATAATTGATTTCCTTTCAAAATGTATTAAGATAGCCGCTGTGACTATAAATATTTAATAAAGCCTTACTAATATGCTATGTAATATAATAATTTGAGGATAAAGGCAAGACACAAAAAAAATGCATTCGCATTTTACCGAGTGTTTGTATGTATGTATGTATGTTTGTGTCTATGTATATGTTATATGTATGTTAGTTTTTTTGGCACGCGCTACAGCCCAAACGGCTGGACGGATTGTGAAATATGACATATCATTAGAATCGTGTCAGTCATTTTAAAAATTATGTCACTATTTGCATGGTGACATAGGCTACATATTTTTTTAAAATGGCGCCTGGAATTAGAGGAAAAAGAGGGGGGGGATATTTTTTTTACTATTACGACAATATGGGTATCAAATGAAAGCTAGTAAATAGACCTATCTAAAAATATATGTATTATATCACTTAACTATTTTGACAAAAACTTATATAAGCGTTAAATTAAATATATATTATTATGAACAAAAATTACGTTTTTATGTTTTAATGTTCTTAACTATGTTACTTGTTTACTATTCGTGTATTACCAAAGCACTTACGTTATAATGAATACTAAAATTAACAAAAAGTCGAAAAATGACTACGGACCCCTCATGCGAGTTCGTCTCACACAGCCAATTATTTAGTTTGCTTTCAACAAAACTGAATCCACAGTCATTGCACGAACCACCAATTTGTAAAATAAAATATACTGCAAGCGTTTCACTACTTATGTACATAAATTTGCTTAGCAGTTTAGTCGTTTAGTTAAGTTTTGCTGGATAAAATTGCACTGAGAACGTCTTAAGAGTTTAAAGTTTACGTTAACGAGGGCGACAATAGAGTAATTTTAAGTTAACGTAACTTCCAATAAAGTTTTAGTTCTTTATTCCCAGTTTGTTAATTGTGCTTAGAAACTTAGAAGAACTCATTTCGGATGAAATATTCAAACATAATAAATTCAGTTGGTAAACATACATACAGTGATTTTAGACTAATATTATCGCGGAAATTATACATTTTAATATATTACGGGTACTCACGATATGCGGTTTTTTGAATTTCTTTTTGCCGATATTTCGACCAAGTTACAAGAACTTTAACAGAGAAGATGGTTTTAAATTAGCGCAAACGTGCAATCCAGTGGTTAGTTTATGTAAGTCACAAATAATGCAAAGTTCGGTGCGTAAGGATACAGTTATTGTTGTGTGTCGTGATATGGAACCTAAAAAAGAAAAACGAACTAGACGTAAAGTAGGTTAGATAGGTTAATCTACCACTAGTGCTTGTCAACGGTTTCTCCCCGCCACCGCAGTTTCGCCGTGACCACGATCCATGTAACTGGGTCGAAATATCGGCAAAAAGAAATTCAAAAAACCGCATATCGTGAGTACCCGTAACATATTAAAATATACATACAGTGGTTGTCAAGCATTTACTGCTCACTGCTGGGCAAGAATCTTCTCTTAGAGTGAGTTTTAGCAATAATATTCTTAGTTTACTATTTACCCGACGGCGTCAGAAGGAGGGGAATGTTTTTTGAGCTCATGTATGGATAGTGAAACGATTTTAATGAAACGTCGGATTGTGACGTATACAATCCGCCAAGCAGATTTGGTTGAAGTGCGCGCCAAAGAAATGGACATACATACAAACATACATGTATACGCTTGAAAATAAGTTACCCTCCTTCTGATGCAGTCGGGTAAAAGTAGTACAGGGTCCTAGACCCTAGTATGAATTCCGATTTGCTACGTGAAAAAAACTCCATATTTATTTTGTTTTCGAAAAGATTTTATTTACCAACTATTAACAGAAGGACCGACAGACAACGGAGTTTTAGTAATAGGATGCGTCCGCGTGGACTGCGTGTATTTATGCGTACAAATATGTTAAGGTATAAATTGTATTATATTAAAATATTATCTGTTTCTTGGCGCTAGCGGCGCTTATATTTTTATTATTTGTGTTCCGTGTGCCTTGTTTATGTTTTTTTTCCTTCAATAAATGTCAGTGAAAACTAAATGAATTCTTACTTTGATATCCGATAATATCAACATAATCTCAATAAAATAAATGTAACTTGATCAATTCCATTGTGATTTTTATACCTCCTTCTCTATATCCAAATTAAACAAATAAAATTAAAATTTGCTTTTGAAAATTGCAACCATTCCATCAGTATTTTCTTATGACTTTGTAACGTTCAACTATCGTCAGTAAACTGACTTTACTGACAACCGATTTTTTAGCGTTTTTTTTTGGTACGGAACCGTGACCGTACGGAAAATGTAAGAAATTAAGCTTACATAATCAATAATCATAATATACTTTATTATCTCCTCATTTTACTTATACATTAAGATTAATAAGATTAATTGTGCAGAGATAAAAGGAGGTGGTTCAGCATTTGCTGATACGGACTCGGGATTCTGTACAGCGTTGTTTTTCAGCCAAATCCTTATCCCTCAGCTGTTATGCGAGAGTAAGAAGGGATCCGCCACCTTTTGCAATACTAAATAATTTATTACAATCAATGGCTAAAAACTATTTATTAAATTAATTAAATTATATAAATATTGATAATTAGGTTCGGTTGCAATACACTAAGTTACAATCTAATTTTATTTCAAAGTTTCAATAAATATATGCTAATAATTTCGTTTAATTTCAATTCCAATTATAATTATAATTAAATTTTAATTTTATGTTAACTCAGTCAGCATAATATTTAATTTAAATTTCATGTCAATGTCAATTTAATTATATTACTAACATGCCTCATTGGATCGAGAATATAAGTTCGTTGCTCTTCTTTCAGTTAAAATGTGAACATCATTTTATAATAACTATTATAATAACTAATATTTTCCTGCATCATACTTATATGTATATTCGTTACTACAAACTTTTGTGGAGTAAAATATACATATAGAAGAAAAACGATGAATGCAGAGAGCACTCTTGTCTCTGCGGAGGACGCTCGTGCGATAAATTTAAAAAAATATCAATAAGTACATTGTATGTAGGCAGTGACTCGTTGTATCATACGTTTTTTAGTATTTCCACGTATGAAGATAATATATATGTATATTATTATACACGGTATGTTTGAGTCCCAAAGAAATTTCATTGTTTTTCAAAGTCACTCCTTTGTCATGTTTTAACTGTTTTAATCAATACTGTAACGCACAGACTCGAATCGAAGTTGGTATTTTACAGAGTATCGCAACAGGAGAGTTTTGAAGAAAGTTTTGATTAACATCACAAGTAACTGGGAAAATTACGAGTATAAGACTCCACAGAGAGAACGTCTCTACGTTTGGTTCATAAAAAGTTTCACCTAATCAGACTATCAAAGTATTGTAAGATTAATCATACTTCTAATTTGAATTTTAAAATGTCCATTTAATAGCTGTGTTTGTAGAAAATTTGTATATTTAAAGGTGGTAGAACTATTTGTAGTTTATTTTGTATGTTGTTATAATCTGTATATTACGGGTAGATAGAGTAATCTATTACTAGTGCTTGTCAACGGTTTCTCCCCGCCACCGCAGTTTCGCCGTGACCACGATCCATGTAACTGGGTCGAAATAT
>DWNE01010573.1:0-10271 GCA_018249875.1 Cecropterus toxeus
TTCGTGTTTGTGTGTCCATGGCACCCACGACACAGGAGAAAATCCTAGTGTGGGGCTATGAGTGTAGAAAGCGTGTTGATACCCATATTATGGTTGATAATCATAACGTTCTGCTGTTTCATAAATCCGTACAAAAAATAAGGTAGTTAATCTTGTGTCGGTTACATAAATCTAAAAAAATATTTGTTTTTCGAATAAATTTCAGAGAAAAAGAATAACGTATCAAAAATACACCAAATAGCATAAAAAAATCAGAAAACTGACTTAAAATTTCAAATGGAAGTAGACTAGGTATTCTATTAAAATAACATTTTGAGTAAATGAAAAGGCTACCTTAAAATAAAGTTAGAATCGCATTAACATATAAATAACACACACAAGTGCATTGTGGCGCATGTATTGTTGTTTTGTCGCGCAGCAAAATTGTGTGGCAATAAACATGCCGCAGCAAGATATTTGCCGCATGACTACCGCATGTCATACCGAGAGCGAGTAGAGTAAGCGAGAGGAGATTAGGCATAAAATAACAAGACTTGGAAAAATAACAAATCCCACCAAAATATTCTTTAAAAAACTAGCCAAGTCTCGATGGAGCTGCTTATTTATCTCTAAAAAGTAATGAAATCTAGACCAAGTCGTGCAAAATCTAAGGTTCCTTACTGCAATTTCCTTATTATTATAGTAAATGTTTAGTGACTTGGCCGTTGACTGGTACCCACTAATGTAAAAAGAATATTCTATCTAGTCTTATCGAGAGTCCCACCATCGAGACTTGGCTAGTTTTAAACAGAATGTTTTTGGACTATGTCTCAAAAACCAAACATAATTTAAATAAAAGGATTAGTACACGGTTCTGAAGTCGGCGCTCATGTCCCAGCTGGTTATGACCCAGCAAAATAGAATTTGAAGTGAATTGATACCTCCAATTTGAATTGAGTCCTCCTTAAAGAAGTAGGTTAAATACTGAGTGACTTTATATTGATTTTAACGAAATTTAATTCTTGTTTTCTAGTTTTACCAAATACTACCGCGATACAAATCACGATATTACTTATCATGATACCTATTTTGAGTATAAAACAGTTTTTGTATTTCAGTGGAAGTGTGTGATTATTATCATATGTGATATATATGTGTCAATTATTAATGAGGCGACCGTCTTAATCCTCAGGAAGAGAAACATGTCCGTGATTGGTTTCAGATACAATAGAATCCCCGATTTATATCATTTTGCTTACAGGTATCCATGGGCGGCAGTGACCACTTACCATCAGATGAACGGCATGCACGTTTGTTACTTCATATAAAAAATTAAACACTTTTTAAAATTCGAATTCGCGAAGACTAAATAGTATTTTTGCTTAAGTAATTTGTGTTAACAATAAGTAAACGGTATCTCTTCAAAAAAAAAAAAAATTGAGTAAATATGTTGATAATATTATGGTATTTTAGAAAATATTCCTCGCTCGTTCCACGTTAGTCAAACAAGTGCCTCACTCCCCATATGTTTCATCGCAAATGTTCTGCAGTTTACGCCGAGAAAAGTTATTGTTATCTTTATTTAAAACAGTTTTAGTGTTTTGTTTGTATTTCGTTTGACTGACAACCACAAAGGCGATTTAAACTAAGTTTTTAGCGAAGCGTATTGCTACTTTATGTAAAAATAATATCAAAACTCCTTATTGAAGTAGGATTTTTCAATTACTTTTTGGATTAAATTTACGATTTTTTCACCCAATTGCGTTAGAAGGAGGGTGATGTTTTTCAAGCGTATGTATGTATGTATGGTTGTTTGTATGCATATACATTTCTTTGGCATGCACTACAGCCCAAACGGCTTGACGGATTGTGACATATGATATGTCATTAGAATCATCTTAGTTTGCAGAATTTTAATAAAAATTGCGCCTGGCAATACAAGGAAAACGGGGGGAGGGGCGATTTTTTTTTACTATTACGACAATATGGGTATCAATTAATGAAAGTTAGTAAATAGACCTATCTATAGATACATATATGTTGTAATAATTTTACTTGACTATTGTGACAAATGCTCATATAAGCTTAACATTAAATATATTATATATATCATTATGTATAAAAAAATCGTTTTAAGCAGTCGGATTTTCAATGTTTTAGTAACTTTACTTGTTTTCTTAAAATGTTACAGAAAGAAATGTTATTCTCATTTAACAGCCTACACAGAGGTGAATCTCGGAATCATGTTCGGGCTTGGCCCTAATACAGGGTATCAAAGAAAAACTAAAAGGCTTCCTATTTCTGCAATTTTGTCGCTCCCTGAAAGGTCACGGACGAACTTAAGTACATCGCCTTTGAACATTACACGGGCTTGTGTTCCTTATGACTTACAACATCGAGAAGGAATATCAGAATTTTTCTTTTATTCTTAAATTAGCTTTTACCCGCGACTTCGCTCACGCTAACTAAAACATTAAACTTGTACCTAACCTCAAAAATGGAAGTAGTTTAGTATTGCTCATAAAAGACAGAACAAAATAGTCTGAAATATACAAAATAACCTGAAAATTCAAAACTGCGGAAGCTATAATAATTTTAGGACTGAAGTTTCTAGATATTCAAACTTTTTGACAAACAATCAGGTCTGCCAAAACATTTTTTTAAACAAAAAGTGTACTATGTTTTTTCTAATATCTCTAAGAATATACGCACAAAATTCCATGATAATTGGTTGAGTAGTTACGGCGTTACGGCGAAACAAACAAACTTACATTTGCATTTATAATATTAGTAGGAAAGTAGGGATGTTCCGTGATGTACAAAGTGAAATTACGTAGAGGTCTGTAAGAATAGTGACATTTGACTACAAAGAACACAAGTGATATTGTTAAATTAGTAACATATTTAAAAACATTGACAAAAAAGCCGATGGTGTAAAACAAAATTTTTGCTCATAATGGAATCTAATTGAATTTAACGCTTATATTAGTTTTTGTAAAAATAGTCAAGTAAAACTGTTATAATATTTATATTTTAAGATTGGTCTATTAAATAGCTTTCTTTTGATACGCATATTTTCTCAATAGTAAATACAGGCCCCTCCCCCCCTTTTTCTCTATATCCAGGCGCATTTAAAAAAATTTATAGCATATATCACTAAACAAACTGAGACAATTCGAACGATACATCATACGTCATATTCCGTCAAGCCGTTTAGGCTGTAGCTCGTGCCAAATAAATTGACATACATACAAACAAACAAACAAACATACATACGCTTGAAAGCATTACCTTCCTTCTGAAAAGGCCTCTTTTCATTGCATATTCCACTGGAGCATATTCCACTGGAGCGATTTTCTTTTATAATAAACAAGTAGTAAAGGAACATGCAACCCACCTGATGGTAAATGGCTATTGCCACAAAAACTTCTGCAATTGACCTACTTCTATTACACGACCTACTTCTACACCTTTACCAAAACCTACTTTTTATCACAAAAATGTGTATGCATGCTTTGAAATTGCGTTGAAATCCATGCGTGTTGATGAGATGTGTTATCTCGTATCTTTGGAAAAAGAGAAGTAAGGCAAGTAAGGCATGGTTTAATGAAATTTTTGATTCAAAACAAAACGAATGGATCCCTTTTAAAGGACAGACTTCGTCCGTATGCGGTATTTACTCACATGTTCGTAATATGAATGGCAAAGTTGGAAACTTTTTTTGTTTTCTTTTACGTACAAATGTTGATTAATTTTGAATAAAATTTGTGTATTGGCTGATTATATAATGCATAAGGACATAGGGTACTTCCTATACGTATCCATATAATATATGTATCCTTTTTTTTGTAACGAGGGGGAAATCTTCGAAAGGTACCAGACGCCGTGGGAGCAACACGGGGTTATATGGGATTCTTACCGCACTAAAACCGGAGTACTCCGAGCGCGATGCCCCTTTCGGGCTCTTACCGGTGAGGATTTACGTTTACCGTGCCTTCAGATGTTAGACGGCAAGCGACCACACATGCCACCGTCCTTCCCCGGGTCGCTTGGCTGGACGGTTCAAGCTCCCTTTCTTGCCGCCCGCAACCCCGGAAGCTCCCTTTAGTCGCCTCTTACGACATGCAGGGGTTACTCTATTCTAATGCCAGAACTAGATGGACAAATATAGGTATCCTGTAGATCGTGATAAACTAAATCCTTTTCTAACAAAGTTCTGTACATGAATAACTTTAGTGAAAAATATACGGTAGATATTATAGAACGGAAAGAGGAGAGATTTTTGAAAATTTATTCCTTGAAGAGTCTAAGTCTTGGATAAGTTATTAAGTAACTCATTATTGTTTCACGTCTAGGCACGTCTTTTCTTACCGTAAAGTACGGTCCAACATGTCAGCCGTGCAGATTGGAAGATTTCTCGACCTTTCAGAATTTTTTTAAAGAACTCTGAGTAACACAGGTTTCTTCATTATGTTTTTCTTTATTGTGAGAATATTTTTAATGTTGCTTATAATTTTTAAATACTTTCGAATAATCAATGCGTGCGCGGGACTTGAACCCCACACCCTAAAATTACAATCGAACATCATACCACTAGGCCACTGCTCTGTGCATAAGCTGGTGTAATATAAGTGAGTACATTGTAATATATAACCATAAATTCTACGTAGCGAGATTCCTTAGTTTTCAGCAATATTTCAGTGCCGTAGCACTGCTACGATAAGGTGCCGTAGCTCTACTACGTTTGGGTGCCGTAGCATTTTCGTAGCTTTGTCATCGTTATGTAATTTATCTACTTCTCGTACAGATGATTATTTTGTTCACAAAAATATTAATTTTACTCAATTTCATGACGTTGCAGATTTTTGATATATATAGTTTACAATTTTTTAAATCAATTACAAAAGAATACATGAGATGAATACACTGAACAGATATAATTAATCGTTAGGAAGATGGAATTTTAATGACAAAATTGATACAATAGGGATACCATCAAAAGACAGAATTTTTTATTTTATTTATAACGACTTTTCGAAGACGCGTGTAGTCCACTTAATGGGTCCCCTGACTCCCCTGTAGCTGGGGAATAGAATACGGCTATGGTATCCCCTACATATCGTAAGAAGCGACTATAACAGGGCTTCTGGGCTTGCGGCCTAGAGTGGGAGCTCGAATCGCCCAGCCAGCAACCTTGAGAAAGACGGCATGTTTGGCTGCATGTTGTCACAGACACAGAAAGGTGTTGGGGGACAGTTACACGTCCCTGAAGACATGAGCTCGTGAAGGGCCCCGCGCTAGGGGGCACCGGTGCGTTGCTACTCCCTAGGATTAAGATGGTCGCCTCATATATAAGTGAGCCGGCAACTACACCCTTCCACCGAAACGCAGAACTACTTCACGCTAGAAATAGGTGTGGCGGTGGTACTTCCCCGGTCGAACCACATTGCTTCTACCACCTACATAAATTATTATATTAATTTAAAAAACTAAACCATGTAAAATTACAATACCATGCCGGCCATAGATTTTAGACCAGAGATGCCATGAATGAACTACAAATTGTACAAAATTTTTAATGCTTTAGCGAATTTTAAAAAGCAGCGATTTTGATAAATTAAATTACGTACTCAAATTTAGAACCAAAAACTTGGTGTAGGTCTTTGCTTATGCAAAATTCCCGACCGCTCCAATTTGCTGTAACCGAGTTAGTAACCAAGTTCGATTCCCGGCGGGTGAAAGTTGCCTGGTGGGCGTGAACTGTCCAAACAAGGAGTGTGAAGGATCTAATCCAGTGTTTGCGAATAAATATGTATATATATATCGTTTAGTATACCATTGTGTTATTTCTTGAAACGTTATGACAAGTAACGTGACGGAATGAAACGAAATGTAACGTGACGGACTGGAGTTAAATGGACGGCAACAGAATGGAGTGGAATAGATTGAAGATTATTTATTTCACAAATGTAAATTACTGTCTAATACAAAAATATGTAGTCATTTTTAACTGACTGCGTCAGAACGAGGCTAATACCTTTCGAGCGTATGTATCTTTGTTTGGATGTATATTTGTTTCTTCGGCACGCGCTACAGCCCAAACGACTTAACGGATTGTGACGTATGACATATTAAAATTGCGCCTACAAATAGGGAAAAAGAGGGGGACGGGACTACCCGCGTATCACGAGTACCCGTAACATATCAAAATGTATCAGTTCCACGATAATATCAGTCTATAACCATAATGAACTAATTACCACACCATTAACCAAATTCGTTAAATTTAACAGATTACTCAAATAACGGAAAATAGTTCCAAATTTAATCACAAAGCCTATGCCTTAGCTCAATTAATACTAACGGATTTAACTAAATTTAACCTAGATCCATTATAATATTAAGCTCACGAACATTGCCTGTAACAAAAGGTACAAGTTATGGCTTATGTTTCTTGCCTTACTTGCACTTTATGACTTACTATTTATCAAACTTATGCCTTATATGTAGCGATGAGCTATATAATGGATTAACGTAACATAAACGCTTTCTACACTCATAGCCCCACAGTAGGATTTTCTCCTGTGACATGGGTGCCATGGACACACAAAGACGAATACACAAACACCAGACTCTGAACACAAATCTAAACTCTTTATTCATATTTCTGTCTGGCCGGGGATCGAACCCGGGACCCACTGCGTGGTAAACCGATATGGTATATATAAGTATGTCCATATATCAATAAAGAATAAGCATTAATTAAGTTCACCTACTAACCTGATTTGTCGAAGTTTTGTGCGTATCACAAATTAATGATTACTTCTTTTGGTAGAGGAACACGGCGTGAAAAACATATTCTTATTCTTAGGACAGTGTTTCCCAAATAGTGGGTCACGACCTGGTACCGGGCCACGGAAATAAAATATCGGGCCGCAGCATTGTCTTTTACAAGCTTCCATTGGATATAGTCAATCATTCTTAATGTACACTGAAAAGGGTATTTTTATTTACCCCTCTGCATCAGAAGGGTAATGATTTTCGAGCGTTTGTATGTATGTGTTTTGTATGGATGTCCATTTGTTTGACACGCGCTACAGCCCAAACGGGTTAACGGATTGTGACGTGTGACATATCATTAGAATCGTCTCAGTTTGTAGAGTGACATAGGCTATATAATTTAAAAAAATGGCATTTGGATATAGGGAAAAAAGGGGAAGGGACATTTTTTTTACTAATACTACAATATGGGTATCAAATGAAAGCTAGTAAATAGACCAATCTAACAAAATATATATTACAACACTTTAACTACACTATTTTGACAAAAAGCTTAAATAAAATATATATCAATTTAAATATATACCATTATGAACAAAAATACTGTTATAAGCATACGGGTTTTTGTTTAAATTTTTTTAACGATATTACTAGTTAATTCTTGTCTGTTTAAACTTTGAGTGTCACACCTATATGTTAACTGCGCCACGCGTGAATCTTATTTGTATCTAATTTTATTTTTTTCTTAATATTTTCCAATTTTCTATCTATTATCGCTTTTGTTGGAACACATACCTAACGCGGTTTAAAGCCACGTAATTAATCTATCGGCAAGATTTTACTGAATTAATTATATTCGCGAACAGAACAGTTATAGAGATTCTCAGCCCATTGTAACATTGAGGAACTTTGGAATTTGTCTCGACTTGGGAATTAATTACCAAACAATTGAATATTTGATTTATGGGACAAGTATACTAGCTGTTAATTTTGGACAATTCTAGGCATATTTACGGACTAATTACGCTTAAATTATTTTAATTACAAAGTGATTTTTAGGGTTCCGTACCCAAAGGGTAAAACGGGACCCTATTACTAAAACTCCTCTGTCTGTCCGTCTGTCTGTCTCCAGGCTGTATCTCATAAACCGTGATTGCTAGAAAGCTGAAATTATCACAAATGATGTATTTCCGTTGCTGCTATAACAACAATTGTTATAGCAGCAACGTTGCTGCTATAACAACAATTGTTATAGCAGCAACGGAAATACATCATTTGTGATAATTTCAGCTTTCTAGCAATCACGGTTTATGTATATTAAGGTCGGTCCCCATACATTAAACGTGTTTTTTGCTCAATATTGTAGATCATGGTGCGGAACACTTTGTGCGCGAGTCCGACTCGCACTTGACCGATTTTTATTAATTATTTAGAAAATATTGTAACACCTGATCTGCTTATTACTTGCTTATTTATATTATAATACTTTTACTTCACTATTTTGACAAAAACTTATATAAAAAATACGACTTAAGCAGTTGGGTTTTTGGTTTTAATGTTTTATCGATGTTACTATTAATGTTCTTAATAATATTGATGATATTGCAAAACACGTCGGCCAAAGTTGATAAAAAGTGTTTAGAATAATTTACGTATTGATAGTCAAAAAATATAAATTATTGTAGGTAATTGGTTAATTTTGGTTATTTATTTTCTCACTCTATGTAATGAAAACTCTCTATAACGAAAACAAATATTCAGTCCCTTGAAATTCGTTATAAAGAGTTTACACTGTATTTATAGTATAATAACTACTACTACCGAAAAGACTAAGCCGGGACGCCTCATGTGCAGCTATTAGAACTCAACTGCATAAACAGATATACCACTAGCCTTTAACCTCAACACTCCAATCACTAACACAAACTTCAAATTCTTATATAATTCTATAGAAATATCGTCTAAATAGAAGTGGCGTCTCAATACAACAATACTGAAATCCTGAAAATATTTCATTTTCCTTCCATTCCCGCCACGTTCGCTGTAAACTATGTAATATTGGATACGTGTAAAATTTATAAAATCGGGGACTTTTAGATTGCGGTTCGATATCTTTAAGGAAAATAGATAAACGTTTCGCCCTACGACAAATTTATACGAGTTATCTTTGAGCACCCATGATTGTCATTCAGGCAGGTGGTAAAGCCAGTGTAGTTCGACTGGAGAGGTGCCACTGCCACACCTACTTTTATATGAGGCGACCTTCTTAGTCTTTGGAAGTAAGAACGCGTAAATACCTGAAAGAACGGTGAACACTTATGCTCACCAGGAAAGAGCCCAAAAGAGGCATTGCGCTTGGAGGACTCCGGTTGCGTTCCGTTGGAGATCCCGGAGTCCTCCACACAGCGCTGATGACGACCATCGGGAGGGGGGGGGGGGGGGTTGGTACGGTAAAATCCCACATAACCCGACGTCGCTCCCACGGCGTTGGGTTCCTTTTGAAGGTTTCCCCCCTCGAAAACAAAAAAAAAGGTCATACCTGGATTGTCAAGAGCACCCAGGAAGTTCGACAAGTGTGATTGCATACCCTCGTTAACACCTGAAGGCACGGTGAACGTAAATTCTCATCGGGAAAAAGCCCGGAGCATCGCGCTCAGAGGTGTTCCGTTGGAGATCCCGAAATCCTCCACGCAGCGCTAAGGACTGCCACTGGGGGTTTTAGTGTGGTAAAAACCCCACTATATACAATTATTGCTCGTTTAAATATATTAGATATTAAATAGCTTATTTATCTCATATATCGAGCAGTGATAGCCTAATGGTTGAACCTCTCAATCGAGGGGCCGAGGTTCGAATCCCAGGCACGCACCACTGCCTTTTCTAAAATTATGTGCGTATTAAATATTAATTACCACCGCTTTACGGTGAAGAAGAACATCGTGAGGAAATCTGCTCATCTGGGAGTCCTCTAAAGAATAAAAAGAGTTTTCAAAGGTGTGTGAAGCTGTGAAGTATACCAATTAGCACTTAGCCAGCGCAATGGACTGGCCTAAAACTCTCTCATTCTGAGAGAAGACCCGTGCCCAGCTGTGGGACAATCGGTTGACGACAGACATTTAGTTGGATTATTTGTTTATTTTATTATTCAAGCGCTAAAGTCGTCCAAGGTCGCCGTATAAGAGCAATAATCCGGCGACAAAATCAATACATGCCGTATCGCCACCGACGCCGGTGTCCGGTGACCTCAGCGAACGAGATTAGGACGATTTGTTCTTACTTATGTATTATACCGGTCGGTACAGACGTTTGTCTTTTTATCACGACAGATTTTTGTATGGGAGCATACATCGCATGCTTATTGAAATACTGACTTAACTAACAAAACTTTAAAAAGGCGATTTTTGGGGTATCGCAAAAGAAGATCTTGCAATGAGACCTTTTTACCGACTTCCAAAAAGGAGGAGGTACTCAATTCGTCTGTATTTTTTTTTTTTTTTTTTTTTTTTTTTTTT
>DWNE01010574.1:0-10271 GCA_018249875.1 Cecropterus toxeus
CATTTGTCTAGTGCAGCAAAGTAGCAATATACGAGAGATAGCCAAATGGTTGAAACTCGGAATCTCAATCGAGGGTCCGAGGCTCGAATCCCAGGCAAGCTGATTCTTCTGAAATTATGTGCGTATTAGAAAAAAATACTCCCTGTTTTACAGCGAAAGGAAAACATCGCGAGAAAAGTTATACGCCTGAGAATTCTTTAAAAAAATAAGTCCCCAAAGCTGCGTGAAGTCTACTAATTCGCACTTGGCCAGCGCGATGGTCTGTGCCCCGAAACTCTCTCAGTCTTAAATGTGATACGTACCCAGCAAATGGGGCATAATGGCTTTACAACAAAATTTGACCGATTACGTTTCAAACAAGAGTGGAACAATCAAACTACAAGAAATCAGTCAAAGACACATAAGTTACATTTTCTGTACCGGTTAATATTAAAAGTAAACTGTTTTTTTTTAAATTAGTCAATTTTGTTGTAAAAAAAAAATTTGAACATTTTCTATGTAGAATTTTAAACACTTTCAGTACACTAGTTTTCAGCACTTTTTTGTCTATTTTTTACAGTTTTCGAGTAATTTCGAAAACTGGCATTTGACTTTTTTTACAACCCTTGCTGGGGGTTGCCGATATGAAGACCTTGACACATCGTTTTTGTATCATTAGAACTACATTTTATCAAAAATGCAAAGTTGAGTGGCAAATTTTGATTTGAAACGTTATTTGACTGGACTATATAAACTTATTTCATTAATTGCTTACTTCTTATTCGATCTCATTTGAAATCTTTGAATAACTATTTGCCATTATTATAAGTAAGGATTTTTTTTACAGAAGTAGGTGTGAAAATCGTAGGCAGAGCGTTGGAAGTCAATTTCAAAAATGAGAAAAGAATTGTATTAGAAGATTGTTGGTTAAGAGATCACTGCAGGTATTTAATTATTTCGAATTTTATAAAATGATAACACGACTAATCACTTAATGGTAATCATCATTACTAATTTTTTAGTGTGTAACCGCTCCGCCACGACCCGCGAGGCGGAGCGGTCACCATACCGGTCTGACGCGCATTGGGTCCCGGGTTCGATTCCCGGCCAGACAGACATATGAATGATGAGTTTACATTTCTGTTCTGGGTCTGGGTATTTGTGTATGTCTTTGTGTGGTCATCACACCCACGACACAAGAGAAAATCCTAGTGTTGGGCTATGAGTGTTTATTTCTATTTGTGTTTGAAAATTGTTTTTATTTTAAAACTTTTAAGGGAACTACTAGCTTTAACGGTTATTTACGGTTAATTAGTAAAATGATATAACAGGATAGTGTAACGTACACTATCCTGTTATATCATTTTACTTGTATTGAATGTGAAATTAACTACCCTGTGGTAATTATTATAAAAGAAAGTGTGCAGAGGGTAGAGTTTGCCAGGTGGTAAACCAGTGTAGTTCGACTGGAGAGGTACGGCCGCCACACCTATTTCTAGCGTAAAGCAGTTTTCGCGTTTCGGTGAAATGGTGCGGTTGCCGGTTCATTTATACATGAGGCGACCATCTCAGACCTCGGGAGTAGCAACGCATCTGTGATCGATCTCAAATAGAACCCCTATATAGAATAGGAGTTCCATCTGAAATCGATCACAGTTGATGGAACCCCTATATAGAATAGGGGTTCCATCTGAAATCGATCACAGTTGCAATCAGAACGTAGTTCTTTGTAGATGTCCATGGGCGGCAGTGGCTACTTACCAACAGCTAGACTGCATGCTCGTTTGCTACTTCAATGTGATAAAAAAGCGTAATAAGAAACCCTATGGCATGGTTTTAAGAACGAAAGGGCTCTTAATTGAAAAAAAAAAACATTTACTTAGAAATAAATAAAGTGAAATTGTCTAAGCTTTTAACTTAAAATAAATGAACTTAAACGTCTGCGCCTTTTAAACTTTCTTTAATGCCAGATGTTTATTTCAGATGTTCCAACTGTTACCATGCTGATACATACCAGAGAGCTCTGCATTTACTAGACATTCCCGATACACAAATAAAGAATTTTGAGTTTAATAAAAGCGAAATTGTAATTGAATGTAAGTAAAGAAAAAGATTATGCCTTTTTATACGCTTTATGTCAGCTTGACATATATATGTGTGTATATATGTATGTATGTATGAATGTGTATATACGTTATATACATATATACACATACATACACACAAAAAGCGTGTTTCTTAGTTTTTTAAACCAATATTTATGTAATTTATTTTTGTTATTTACCCAATTTACCTTACAGATAAAAGGTATTGTTAAATAATTTGATTAAGTTCATAATAAATTTTATACATATAGTAATGTAAATAAAAATTTGATTCTACTAAATTGTTACATTTAATACCACTTTTTATTTTGATACGTTTTTAGATACAGGCTGAGAATATATTATGAGAAAGTAAGATTGATTGAATGGACTTAATACTTTATTAATTAGGACTTATATGTTGCAAAGTTTGATTTTATATAAATCTATTTCAGGGGAGGATAAACATATATCAAAGTACACATTTGAATTCTTAGCGCAATTCCATTACAAGACATGGGTAAAGAGAAGAAAGTTATCACCAATTCTATGGCAAGGGGACGAGGTAGCTGATAAAATAGCTAGAATACATGTCGACAAGTTTCTTAACTCTGTGGATGGCGCTAGGGCTGTTTTCAAATCACTTTTGGATTATGGCGTAGCATTAGTAAATGAAGTAAGTAAAAACAAGATCGTTTTCAAGGACCGATATCGCTAATTCTTTTAGTTGTATTTGTAACTGTCAGGATAAAGGTGCACAAAAAATAAAAAAGTCAATAAAAACTATCTTATGGCGTTTGTCATAACTGTCAGTTTTAACTCTTCGCCCAAACGAATTATTTAACGATATATATTAACTCGATTATTTGACTCAGCTAGTTCTGAAACTCAAACTGTAACGATTATAAAATTGTGATACATAGTAACGAATACAAAAATTCTAAAATCTAAAACAAAGAATTTGATTCATCATTCAGTTATCTATTTGGTTGGTCTTCGAACCCGGAACCCATTCCGTATCAGACAAGTGTGGTGACCGCCACGCCTCGCGTGACGTCATTAATTATCAAATTTCTGATAATTTAAATGAAATAATAAAAGAAGACTTGCTTATACATATATGAGACGACTATCTCAGACCTCAGAAGTAGCAACGCACCTGTGATCGACTTCAGATAGAACCCCTGTTCTATATGAAGTTGCCTACATATGTACATGGGCGGCAGTAACTACTTTCCATCAGGTGGACTGCATATTTGTTTGCTACTTTAATCAAATAAAAAAAATGATTTAACTTTAATATTACGATTCTACAAAACACAATTGATCTTCGGATAAACGAAGCGACAAAGAATTAATTTATTGGTGCCAGCCGCCGATAGCTTTTGATAATAGGGAAATTCAATTTCGGCTTTTCCGAACCTTGTGATCGGATGTTTGTAGACAATACGGATATACGATTTAATCAATCAACAACAAACAGATACAATATTTCACTACTTAAACAAATATGAAAATCAAATAAATAAATATTTTATCGTACGTTAGTATGTACTTATGTTTGATTCATAGTCATATTACTATTGACTTACACAATATTTATTTTTACCGTTATCCGTTTGAAATGCCATTTCTATATGAGCACTAGCTGTGCCACGCAGTTTCACCCACGATTATTAGAGGACAATCTTTTAAAAACAAACAAACATAGCGTGATATTATAAAGCCTTCCACGATAAATTTACTATACAACACGAAAATATTTTTTCAATTCGAACCAGTAGTTCCTGAGATTAGCGTGTTCAACCAAACAAAATCTACTGCTTTATAATATTAGTATAGTTTACTTAAATTATTCGGTCTTCGTATAAAATATTACAACATCATACCTGGTTGGTGTAGATAATCATAAATTGATGGTATGAATTTTGACATTAGACGTTAAGGTCAGGGAGACATCAGGCACGTGTCGCTAAATTTATATAACATTTTTGATTTATTGTAAAACATTTTCAGGGTTTGTCAATTTTTTTCGACTTATAACTCTTTTTACTAGCCCTGCATGACTTTGCCTGTGTGTCGTGTAATGTACAAAGATGAATACCCAAATACTCATAACAAAAACAGAATTCAAAATTCATCATTTTGTCTCAGTCAAGCCTGAGCTCGAACCCAGAACTCATGTCAGATCAGTATGTTGACAGCTCTGCCACGCGGGTCTATCTACGACTTCTATTTTCGAAACAATATCAATGCCAAAATGGAATAGTATTAGAATCATGACGGTTATGATAAATTTACTATTATTTAGATAGCTTTATACACTCATAGCCCCACAATAAGATTTTCTCCTGTGTCGTGGGTGCCATGGACACACAAAGACGAATACAAGAACACCCAGATTCAGAACAGAAATCTAAATACATCATTCATATTTCTGTCTGGTCGGAAATCAAACCCGGGACCCACTGCGCGTCAGACCGGTATGGTCGTCAAATTTTTATATTACTATTAAACTTTGTAGGTCGAGGTTTCAAACGAGGCCACAGAAAAGGTCTGCATAGCCCTGGGTGGAGTACAACATACATTATTTGGAGGCATGTGGCAGTTCACTACGAAGCAGGAACATGCCGATACTGCGTATACAAATTTATCACTCGCAGTCCATAATGACAATACTTACTTCACGGAAGCGGCTGGGTAAGTGGAAAAGGAACTTGTCTACGTTGGCCAAGTGAAAGGTTTCAAATCTTTAAAGCCTTAAGTGATTAAAGTCAGATTATGTTGCGATGTTTACTATCATGAAACTTCGTGATATGAAATGGTCTTTATTTTGCATAGGCCTTTTTTTTGTTATCGAGTGGGAAACCTTCAAAAGGTACCCGACGCCGTGGGAGCGACGCTAGGTTATATGTGATTTTTACCGCACTAAAACCCCCCCGGTGGCCGTCCTCAGCGCTGCGAAGAGGACTCCGGGATCTCCAAAGGAATGCAACTGGAATTTTGCATAGGCCTACGGTGACATTTACATTTACAAATCATCAGTTACATTTTTTTTTAATGTTAACACCGGATCGAATCACGACCTTAACTGAGAATATCCATCTTCAAAAAACGAAAGTCCATACGTTTTTTCAGGTAGAATATACAAGAATAAACATTTTCAGTTTATTTTATTTACATACTTCCAAATACCAATTGCGATCATATAGTTTAGCATAGGCTTAGTTCAGCTATCAATACGAAAGACGGTTTTATTCATGCCTTGGTGAAATAAAGAAATCTTAACAACCCAATCTGTTTGCCAAAATGAAATAAAGATTGCTTGGAACGCGTAAACAATGCTTCCTTTCTGTAGCCAGTTCACGATCAAAGTAGTTATTTTTTTCAAGGATCTTCCTTTTTCCTGTGGCTTGTCTCATCCGGAGCGTTTCCGTCATTAGTATTTCAAGGTTATTCGAAAAGCTTTCGCTTGTTGGTCGCTTTAAAATTCTGTTTAGCAATTTGTTCACGGTTGCACTGCCCCATGGTGTCACTATAGTCAGCAGAAATATGATAATCAGATGTATATTCAAAATGACAGTAGAGAGATTTATAAAGGTACGCGACCTGGATCGATTCCAAAGGCGCCACATGTATTTTTTTAGAATAGAGTAGCAAACGAGCATGCAGTCCATCTGATGGTAAGTGGTCACTGCCGCCTAAGCAACTTCATATAGAACAGGTGTTCTATCTGAAGTCGATTACATGCGTTTCGTTGATTCCTTGGACAATCTCATGATCGAAGATGATCATCTCAAATACAAGTGAGCCAGAACAGTGGTAGAACCTATGGAATCTTATTTGGAGTTGATAACAGACTTTCACACGTTATTATGAAATTGTATGAACAGTTTTTGTTAACGCAAAAAGTGTTGTTTTTATATTATGTTTTAAAATTAAATAAATAAATAAATATAGCATTTGCTGTACTTTTCTTAGATTTGAATAATAAGTCACGTATAAACATGATACCGACTACAAAATGCGCAATCTTCCGTTAGGATACCATAACTTGCACTACTGAATTGAAGCTAAAAGGCATTTTGGCGTGAAAATGGGCAATATCACATTATGTCTCGCTTATTAGGCTTTAATGAAATTGGTTTTAGGCAATCTTAATAACGTGTCGGCGTCAATGTTGCTATAAAGATTGCGTCTCCCAAATGTTAGGGTTCAGCAGTATTAAAATAATTCACCTTTAAACTCTTTGGCATTTATTAAAGTAAATGTTTTAAGGCTAAGTTTATGCATAGTCGTAGCTACATAAAGCAATTTGTATTTATATTATGTATAAATATAAAAATATGATAATAATAACAATCTATTAACAATTTTATATTTATTGCTAAATTAGGATATTGCTTAATTAGGATTAATAAATGATATATTAATAAGTAAACATAAAAACGTAGTAGATAAAATAAGGCATTTATTTTGTTGTTTAATAGTTTATAAATGTTAACTTGAATAAAAGCGTTTAAATTTTTAATTCATAAGTTATTTTATATTTGGTTCCGTACACGTTTATTTAGCTTCGGTCTGACTTGACGTTTTTCCGATGTAAAGAAAGATAAAATGCAGATGAAAATGGGTGTAAGCACCTAAGGATATCGCTGCCTACTGAACGTGCTTATAGTACCGTCTTTACAATTGGTCGTTATATAAGAATATAATCAGATCGTAGGAAAATTTCTGCCTACGGAATAATACGGAATAATACTGAATAATACGGATATTTGCATATTAACTGGGAGCGAATAAAAATAATAACCGGTTAATAAGTGTTTTAGAACGGTTACAACGGTTATTCTGTGTATTGAATTTATGTTTGTACAAATTTAGAAAAAAAAAATTTAATTCTAGAAACATATTTATGGAGAACTACTAACACATATTATTCTTTCGATTTAAAGTGTAAGTCATTAAAGTAATGCATTAAAGTGTGTGTGCGACCAAAATGCTTTAATGTTATGTGTGTGAGTTTGCGTTAGTGTTGTGAAACATACAACAATTGTAATAAAATCTTCTGTAGTTAATTTCTAAACAGAAAAGATAAACAGTTTACGTATTATGTATGCATTTGGTATAAATATTTATATTAAGAAAACACTACATCGTTATGAGATTGAAGAGTTCTTCGATAAGAGTATTCACTTCATAAAACGCGCTTGAGGAGGCTTTATTAAAACTGATTGATGTATCTGTTACCCAGTTTGACATATGTGCGACAAATATACTATAAGAAATATTGGTTAGAAATAATCTGAGCATAAAATATCTTATATTTTATTTTTGCGCACTTTTGCAAAACAAACTTCAAGATATTGTCATTTAAATGATACATGTGTTTTATGATCCTTGCTTTTTTTAATAATTTAAAAAAAAATCTATCTAAAAATCTACCACCTCTAAAATTCTATAGCTTTGTTTATATTTCTAGTATGCCTTACGATGTATAAAGGTGGAAAAATCATTCTTGGCAGTGGTAAAAAAGTAAAAAATCCACAAATTGATAACTTTTTTGTCGATTTAGCATAGCGTAAAAAAATCATACCGACCTACTTTGGTCCTTACACTGTTATCAAGAAAAGTGCTTTACACACCCTAAAAGCCTATATTCTCATAAATTTTAAAATATTGATATTTTTAATACCTAAAATGTATAAAACAGAAAATAAAGTAGGTAAAGGCCTATACGGTTTATCGTCTGCTAAGCGGCCATTGCTGTTGATGTACTAAGTTCTAAAGGTCTATCTAAGGGAGAAGAAAAGGGAGAATATCAAATTCTATAATTTGCTCATAATTTTAAAATTGGAATCTAGTACAAGTATACGAGATACAAACTAATTGTAAGTATTTCAATTAAGAAGTTAAAGATTTTTTTTTAATCCGCAGACTCCAAATTCTTCACTGCATAAAACATACAAATGGACACGGAGGTGACACTATTCTGGCTGATGGCTTCTACGGAGCGACACGGTTAAAAGAGGAGCATCCTGATGACTTTAAGTTCCTCACCACCTTCGATGTGGAAGCGGAATATTTGGAAGATGGTCATCACCACACATATTCAGCACCCGTCATACAAGTAAATAAAGACGGCGACCTGAAGCAGATAAGGTATTTAAACGTACTCAAAAAGGACACTTGCTCTTTAAGGATAACTTAGTTGTTTTCATTTACATTTTCTTGTCTAAGTCAATATTTAACTTGTCTTATTAGTTCATACCTTAGTTACTATGGTGTAGCTGGTAAATCACCATTTTTTAAATTCCAATGCTTTAACCCCCCTCGCCAAACCTCCCCTTCTAATATGAGTATCATATCAGTGAGTGGGAATACAAAAAGGTTTTTTAAAAAATTACATCGCCATTTATTTTACATTCATTTTTATATCTACGAGTATGCCTATATGTATGAGTATCTGAAACAGCAATCTGATTGGTAAATGATCGATTCACAGATTCAACGTGTACGATAGGTCAGCGATGGCATTTGCAAGCGGCGAGGAATGCCGATCTTACTACCGCTCGTTGAGGAACCTCTCTCGGTATTACGAGAATCCGGAAAATCAGCTGCAGTTCAAACTGACGCCAGGTATATGGATGGCATTTTGAAATTTAATTATTGTGTCATTGCTGTGTAATATTATATTTTCAAACGAAAATAATTATGTTAGGGTACAATGTATAGCAGGTGACGTGACAGGGTTTACGTTAGAAGAAGGTAACATAATTTGGAATCAACTTCGCTAACTAAGTTAGAAATGGTAGACATCAAAAAAAATGTTTTTACTTAAACGTATAACTTCTACATATTATACCGAAAAATAAAGACCTATGTACCTCGTATTATATAACGGCCAAGTTTGAGATAATGAGTATTACTAACTTCATATATTAATTAAAAATACTCAATATTCTCAATGAATGAGACAGATTTTTTACACGGTTTAGTGGTAATAGCGGCCATTTGATACAGACATATAACTTGTTAATTTTATAATAGAAGTTGTCATTGGGCATGAACTTATATGACAGGTGGTCATAAAAGAAATAAAGAAAGAAAAGTTGAAGGTAAATGATCATCATTACTTTATTTACCATTTTTATAGCCGTTGACTGGTATCCCTACCAGCTTAGAGTATTGATGTGAAACATTTATAGGCGTAGGTCAACCTGACTATTCGCGTGGTGATACTTGCATTTATTTATTTTAACGCCATCTGTTATTTAATTTCGGAACTATTCAGTATCGAACAATAGTAAGCGGGCTGCGGTGTTAGTTCGACTTAGTGCGTTGTACTGTTCGTAGATGGCGTTTATTTATTATGCTATATATTAGGTCCTGTCGCATCTTGTCTTTAATGCATATTACTTGCACGTACACGATTTTCCACATATGCCAGGCGTTCTATGACAGCATTTTTTAAATCTACAATTTATTTTGCAGGAACAGTCATGGTGATGGATAACTTCAGATTACTACATGGAAGAACAGCTTTCACTGGTAACCGGATTCTTTGTGGGAGCTACGTGTCGCGCTCTGATTGGCTGGATAGAGCTAGATCCCTGGGTCTTATACAGTGACAGAGCAGTTCCAAATTCAAATTTGTGTCTAGTTACAAATCGTCGTATAAAATTAATGAACGTTATTAATTTTGTAACTTCTATCTTGTATACTAGTAGTGTTACGTAGTGTTAAATATACAAGTACACAATGCTTATGTATTTTCATTTGATTCCCATATTGTCGTCCCTCCCCCCCCCCTTTTTACTTTATTCTATTTCCGCCATTTTTCAAAATTATATAGCCTATGTTACTATGCAAACTGAGACGATTCCAATGATATATGTCACACGTCCAACCGTTTGGACTGTAGCGTGTGCCAAAGAAATGGACATACATACAAACAAACATAATGGAAATACATACAAACAAACATACATACATGTATGTTTGTTTATATGTATATCAACGGGTTTGTTTGTGTGTATGTGAGGCGACCATCTCAGTCGTCGAAAGTAGCAACGCATCTGTAATCGACTTCAGGCAGAACCCTTGTTCTATATAAAGTTGCTTACAGATGTCGACGACCCGCGTGGCGGAGCGGTCACCATACCGGTCTGACGCGCAGTGGGTCCCGGGTTCGATTCCCGGCCAGAC
>DWNE01010575.1:0-10269 GCA_018249875.1 Cecropterus toxeus
GCTAGACTCTGTTGTAGCACGAAGTTAGCTGCAAGACGCGACGGTGCCGCCATCTACAGCAACTCGTACTTCGTTCCTCTATTCTCCACCTAATAACCGTCTCCGACATATATATATCCTTTTATTTTGTTTTGTGCACACTGGATTTGCTTTTCATATACCCATTCCGATCTCAGGGCTGCTGGAAAAAATTTCATCTTGTAATAAGTAGCCCTTTGTACTATGTATTTTAATGGTTTATTTACTTTCATGTTTCTGGGTACAAAAACTTATAAAATAAATAAATAAATAAATAAAACCATATCTTTTAAAATAATTAAGAACAAAACAAAACATAGTTATAATGTAGTAAAATACGTTTTAATTTTATAATGTTTCTTTTCTTTAATAAATTAAAGAAGATTGTTAGAATCTTAAATCATTTTAAAATTTCAAAGTGACTGGAAATCACTTTGTTTGTAATAATATGATTGAATTATTATTACATGGAAAACCAGTTAAATGTATGATGGTTCTACACTGCAAGCATCCATATAACCACCGGCTGAGAAGTTGCTTTACAATTTCCATCCCAGATTATTTACAGTACAGTAGATCAAGCCACTTGAATCTTGTTCTTAGAACTTTAAGGTCCAATATCAGTACTCTCACACTATCATGAAATAAAAATTACAAGAATTGCATTATGATTACAAAATTGCGTGTAATCCATGTTAACACGATTTCCATCGAAAGTGTCTATTGTTTCTATTAAATTATGTTGTTACTCCACTTTTACACGTAATGTGATGTGATGCAAGGGTTTATTGTCTTTGTGTATATCATAGTTTGAATGTTCCTTATTATCTTTATCTGTTATCTCTTTCGTATAGTCCTTGATTTTAATCTTTGATCTGTATGAGATGTTTTGTACACTGCAATACTACTATTGTTTTATTATTATATCAACTGTAACTTGAAATGAATAAATATTTTTAGCTCTCTAAGTACTATAGTAGTATTAATTAAATTTTAATTGAATTTTATTCAACTAATGCAATAAGTACGAAGTAACTAGATTTTTTTAGAAATAAATATACATGTTTTCATTTGTACATCGAAGTTTTTAACTGTTAGAAATCTCATTATTACTCAAAGTCCACACAGATAACTACTTGGAACCGAACAAATACATTTAAAACAAGTAACGAGTTTCACATCCGGTCGATTTTCCTATACTTTCTACTACAGGGCTGTTGATTTAACAAAAGCAATTACTTCGCATCAGTGACTTGTGCCTGGGGCCTTCTGACTATTCTTTAGCATGACAGACGCCACTCTAGATTAATTAGTCTCATTTATTAATGGAGGGGAAGTGGCATCCGTGCCTTGTCCCGATGATATAGGACGTGTCTTGGCGTTAAACATCGTCAAACAATTTCCACCCTTATGGTTTTGAGTTACTGTCTCTAGTGCTATGAAACACACACTAAACTTGATGTGTGATACTAGAGGAATGTGCTCATAGATTAATTTAATTCGTATGGTTATTTTGTCATACTGTGCGTTTCGTACTGCAGTTCATAGGAACGTATTTTGTTCTGCGGCAGCTAATAAACTACGAGGCATATAACAATAAGTATTTCGACGTGCAATAACAGCTTTCATTAGGGGAATGTTGCATGCTTATAAACTGGGAGGCTGTTTATTCTAAGTCGAATCTAATGTGAACGCGTAACGACGTGGTGATTATTACACCAGCCACATTATGCATTGTCTACAAAGATTGAGTGGGTTTACATAAATTGTTGTCGTCGCATTTATTTCCGACGTATATTGTAGTAGTAAGGACAAAGGACAATTAGCAATTGCTTTTTTATATTCAAATATCTTGATCAAAACATTCATAAAAGAAAACGCATTATAAAATGAGATTATTCAAAATTTAAAAAAAAATCCTTGAGAATTTGGAAATTCCTTTGTAACCTAAATGACGGATCATTTATCGGAATAAACTTTCATAGCGAGCGCATTTTCAATTCAGAAAAGTAGAAACATCATAAACTAATCTAATAAAGAACGACAAAATACCTGTCAAATCTAAAAATAATATACCTCCGTATATGAAAAATTCCGCATACGCAGACTGGCGTATAAATTGTGTGACCCATTCCGAGGGGCGTATTCGTAATTCCATTTTCATTGAGACAAATATTCATATTAAGGGGATATTAGGTGAGTGCGTGCCTCGGTTGCAGAGGGCAGCACAGGCAAGTGAAAATTTCTAATTCAATTATGCGTGGAATATAATGTAGTTTCAGAGTTATGAAACGGTATTTGCATGTAAATGCGATGCATGTGAGGAATATGCGGAAGAAAATCAAGTTTTTATCATCTTCATATACGAAGGGGTAGATAAATGTGTTCTGGTATCTCCAAAAGTTGTTTACGCTGACATTAGATATAAAATGATGTGCGTTATTCATGTATTTTATGTGTCAATGTTTGAAGTACATAGGAGAAAGATTAAAAACGAATTTGGTCTGAAGTGTTCAAGTTTAATTGTCTTGTCTACTATGTGCATTTATAGTCCAGACACACTAATTTGAATTCAAATCTGAACATCCGATAGACCATCGTGAAATTACTGTATTAATAAAACACAAATAAAGTATTCAATACCAAAAATAAAGGTTTCCCTATTCCTGAAGATAACATTTATATATGTGTGGCTTAACGAGCACCCCAAACCTTAAAACGAGCACTTAATAATCTAGCCACTAACGGTTACTTACCCAATTTTCGACAACGTTCAATATTGCTTGATTTTGTAGATCTTATAAACAGCGAAACATTACGTATTTGTAGTCGCAGCTAAAATTTGTAGTTAACTGAGATTAAACTTGAATAATAAAACGTATAGAAATTGCAAATTGTACTTTCCAGACGCAGCGAGGTAAAGTTCCTCTGTGACTTACTTTATTGCGAGCTTTGCTTTGTTTCATCTTGAACTTCTTAAATTAGTTTTCTATTTTTTATTTAATAATAAGTTTCAGTAGACCGAACTACGACACCCAGTACGACCAGTACCTTAATCGACAATGATAAAAAATCCTAAAAAAAATCATATTTCATTTTAGATGTTTGCCTTTCGAGTAAAATAACATTTTTGGCAATAAAGGCTGAATGTTTTATTAATAGGATCGAAGGAGCAAATGTTGAACACCATGTTGTGTAACTTAGTTTACTGGAGCCCATAAGCATCTGCTTATTTTGTATAAAATATGGGCTCTACTTGAAGCTGATCATAATTGTGTTGCACTCCCGAACACTAATATAACCACCTCATTATTATATTAAAGTTTACATCCATATTTTCTCATTCAAACGCTAGAGAGGAAGGAAGAACTTAACGCTAGAGAGGAACTTCACGCTAGCAATTGGCAAGGAAGTGACCTCCCAGGTCCAACCACACTGGTTTTACTACCTTTCAAATACTATGTATCTACGTTATTATTATAAACTGTTTATCCCTTGGGGTAAAAAACGATACCTTATTTCTAAGCCACCGCTCTCGATCCGTGTGCCATAGGGCTCTATCTCTTGAACCGTAATTAGTTGACATCTGTCTTCTCTATAGAGTATGTATTACTGTGGCCAGTTTAACTACAAATAATAATTAAACAAAAAAATAGACAAAGAGAGGGGAAGCCCATAGAAAGAATTGATATTTTTCAGCAGTAACATTGCAATGTTATGTAGCGTTTTGTTTTTGTCACGCATTCTCGCTCGCACGCGCGTCATGCCCGCACGCGTTTGCAGCCTATCGTTTCGTTCACATGCATCATATTGTTTCAGTCGTGGAAGAGATTATGTAGGAAATCAATCTGTGAATCAAATGGCACGCATGTACGCCCGTACGCACGCGTGTCAAGAAAATCGCCCTAAAACTTATATCACACTTCATAGAACTAAAAGATCAAATAACAAAAGCCAAACAAGGGCGAGAGGTATTTTACACGAATATTATTCAAAGTTATTCAAAGATACCTTGACAAGTTAATTACTCCAAGCAATACACCAATTATTAATCGTAATTACCGATTCATAATTGTGTAATTAATGGGCGGGTGTGGGGAGGCATTTATCACGATATCCCTGCTTCAAAGCGACCATAAGAAATTTCGTTTACTCAATTAAAATATTCTCGGTCTAAGTAAATATTTCAGTTTTACTTTGTAAGCAATCTATGACCCTTCTAAGGTTTAATTAACGGTTCTTTGATGTTCAATCTGTTATTTGAGACCCGTTAATTGCGTGACTGTACTGATATTTTGAAAATTTTGCTTCGAAGTTCGTAGTGTGGCTTAGTAAGTTAAAGGAATTCAAGTTATAAAATTGTTGACTAAAATATTTTCATGATTATGTAAGTCTGTAACTTAGTTCATTTATATGAAGTATTATAAAGAGATGAATATATTTTATTTAATAAAACCTTCAAAAGGTACCCGACGCCATTGGAGCAACACTGGGTTATGTGGGATTTTTACCGCACTAAAACCCCCCGATGGCCGTCCTCAGCGCTGTGTGGAGAACTCCGGAATCTCTAACGGAACGCAACCGGAGTCCTCCAAGCGCGATGCCTTTTTTTTTTCTTTTTTTTGGCTCTTTCCCGGTGAGCATCAGCGCTCAACGTGCTTGCAGGTATTTAGGACGGCATGCGACCACACAAACATGCCGCCGTCCTTCTCAGGGTCACTTGACTGGACAGTTGAAGCTCCCACTGTTACCGCCCGCAACCCCGCAAGATCCCTTTTAGTCGCTTCTTACGACAGGCAGGGGATACCGTAGTCCAATTCTGGTTCCGGTACTACAGGGACATTGCACCGAGAGACGTTCTCTGCCTCGTCTCCCTCGGCGACTTCGTCTTAGTGTCGGATCGGCGCGTTCCCTGGCCCGTTCGGCGTACTCCTTTGCGTGCATAACACGGTCGCAAGACTCGACCATGCTTCCCACGCTTCGCCTGAACGGAAGACTATACTACACCTCAGGACTAAGTTGGAAAACCTCAAGCAATGCATAATACTGCTGTAATCAGGCAGAAATTGCTGCGGCGGTGATGCTTCTAGAGTCGAACCACAAATAGTTCTGCCCCTTCGTAATAGTAAGTTTTATTAAAAAAATATATCAATTTATAAAAAAAAATCTTTAATTTTTTCTTTAAAAGTATTTTACAAATACATACCACAAATGAGTTTTAGAAATCAAAAAGAAAACATGAACTTAATTACAATCTTGCGTGATATGCTTCTGAAAAAAAAATCATGATAATATAAATTTATACTTATTATAGTGGTAGTTTCTCCAAAGTATTTTGTATGATAAACAACAAGAAAATATTATCATCCCATTAGTGTTGCCAATTTCACACCCCTACTGGAACTAATCCGAGACCGCACAAAAACTTAATTAACCACTATATATATGGGAGTGGATAAACAAACAGCCTCAAAGTCACTCCCTCTCCCCCGGGAGCTCCTACGGTGATACTATTTCGTGTAATGACTTCAGAATGAGGATATATACGTAATAGATATGTTTTTGTCTGGAAGAGCCAAACTCACAGCAATCGCTGTAAATATTAATATTTATTCCTATTATCTGTAATTTCACTTTCTTTCTCTTCTATGGTTTTTTTTATACTTAAACCTAACGATAAGGCAGACGGTAGCCCGTCTGCCTTATCGTTAGGTATAATGCAAAGTAGTCACCGTCGATTTTGGACGTTTGCTACACCTGAGGAGTCACCAATGCATCGCCGGCTTAAAACTGATTAAATTGAACCGATGTTAGGTTATAGAAATACTTCATGCTACCTTTCTCCAATAGACCTAAGGTAGGATTTATTTCTTATCCGAGGCTTATTAGAAATACTCTTAGGGCAATTACTACTTCAAATGAGGATTGTTTGCTCGTTTGCAATATCTATAAAAAATAAGAGTAACTAAAATTAAAATTTATCGCAGTATTTATAGTCATTGAACTAGAAATAACATATATAAAGCTAACTCGTGCTAAACTACATCGATATCTCTTTATATACTCGTATACAACTTGAAATAGATTGCATATTTATCTTTATTGTTAATTTTATGTTTTCCATTCTATATTATTCGGTAATGATATTGAAATAAGCGAATTTTATCTAGTAAATTACTAAGTTAATTAGCAATACCACAACTAAGAAAAAAAACGACACGCGACGTCTAAATAAATTTAAACTTATGGATGTGAAAAGATTTTTACATTCTTATCGTCGAATAAAATCGCATTCGTTCAGTACATTTTGCTTACAATGCGCAGAGATTCTTGTTCTCGTAGGTCGTGCTAGAGTATGGTCACTATTTCACATTTACTATGACCCTTGCATGTCACGACTGTAGTCTCTATGTCGTTGAACTTATTCAGGGGCTCCTTAATTCATACACGACACGTATGCGAGGCGTGACGTAGTTCGCGGATCGAGTGTTTGAATTCAGACATTATGGAATCGTTATAGCAAAAGAGCAACCTGAAGGAAGTAAAATAATTTAATTAGTTAAAGATGCTGAAGAAATACAATCAAAGGATTGTTTTCTGAAGCGTTTCATCACGCTTAAGTCGACATTAAGTATTTCAACTTTCAGCTACTCTTTTCGATATTTTTTTACTTTTTTTTTTCTCGTTCTCTAGGGGGAAACCTTAAAAGGCATCTGACGCCGTGGGAGTGACGCCAGGTTATATGGGATTTTTGCAGCGCGAAAACGCCCCCGGTGGCCGTCCTCGGTGCTGCGCACACGTCTCCGGGTTCTCCAAAGAAACGCAATCGGAGTCCTCTGAACGCGTTGCCTCATCGGGCGCCATCTAGATGAACGGCTGGATGCACCGTCTGGTCATACACACGACGACACATACCACCGTCCTTCCTGGGGAAGCCTGGCGGTTCGAGCGCCCACTCTTGCCGTTCGCAACCTCGGAAGCTCCTTTAAATCGTCTCTTACGACAGGTAAGGGATACCGTAGCCATGTTCTACTCACAGAGTTGGACCCATATTGATGTACTATAGCATGATTTTCATAAAACTAGCGAAGTTTAAAGCGTATTTGGCCAACATGATGAGCAGTCTTAGCTTTACACTTTGAGAAAGGATCAGGACCAGCAGTGTGATACTAATTGGTCATTGATAACGATCGGATAGAAAAATATTTAGGGTAGATTAGGTTACCTACATTTAAAACCTGTTAAGTAAATATACTTAGATTAAAGAGACCCAAGTTTATTTGAAGTCCGTTTTACAAATTTTATCTTCGGCTCCGATATCAGAGTCAAAAGCTATTAATAACGCTTTGAAGTAAAACATTATTGGCTTCTCGATGCCTTGAAATCTAGCTCTTTTGTACAAATAATAGCAAATATGTTTTCAGAGCTCAATATTAAAGTTTCAATGACTGTTGGAGTAAATGATTCAACAGATTCACGAACTAAGTTTCCACTATTACTTATTGATAATATATATATAAATAATAAAATTGAATTGTCTGACTGTAAATTGAGATTTCGAAACCTGCAATTTTTATCTTTACTTTTACACATATATTTTTTTGTTATCTAAATGGGCTGATATCGAATATTGCTGAAAGATTTTAACAGATAAATAGTTAAGAAAATATAAGTGAGTTCAAAGGCACAGAGTGATAGAAATAAAACCGTATAGTAAAATTCCTTATACATGTATCTACACATAGATTCAAATCTTGTATGTAATAGCCCGAGGCATTCGGAATTTTATTAAAACTTCTCCCTTTAGATAAGTTCTGTTTGATAGAAACCATTGGCGGAGAGGGAAGCTACCCCCACAATTAATGCCACCATTTACGAAATTTTATTTCATCCCCGATGCGAACTCCCGTTATTTGATTATTAATAAAATGAGTTTTATTTTGCTGGCCATTTGCATAATTGTTTCATTTTCACTTTAGACTGGATTCGATAAAGTCCACGCTGAAATCTTTTAGGAAGAAATTAAACTCGAATTTGCTGAATTTGCTCGAGCGGTAGGTTTTTAGTGCTTTCGCACGGAAAATTGCTTTTTTGTAATCTGAGAGATGGAAAGATCGCAGTTGGTATTATCATTATGATTGCTTAGGTAAACCATTTAAATTATTCATTTAAGTATTAATACGGAAGTATCTTTCGTATTCGTTGGGTATTAAGATTTATTTTTAGTATAATTTTCTGCAAAACTTTTAACGATAGATTGTTTTCTTTCCGCAGATGTCCAATCTCACGACTGCAGAAAGAAGTTAGTGGCTAAACTGCAGTTCTTGGATTTCTCTATAGTTTAATGAAACATAGCTGTTTAGTATATATCTTTTGTATTTCGGACTGGCCGAAATTAAGTAAAAGAATAATGAAAAAAATTAAATTCAAAATTTTAAATATATTGACGTTTGACATTACACTTTTAGATACACTGGTTCATTACTCGGTTTTCGGCACGAACGGATATAATATTATTATTTTGTGTGGTGGTCACGGGACCTGGAATTGGGAGTGCAAAAGGCTGACCGGTCGCCAAATCCTCTGAACTCAAGAAGGAGGTATTTATATATATATTAACCTGTATTTATCGCCACTGGAACGCAAGAATTTAAATTACATTTCGGATTTGGATTACCAGCGACCTAAAATTCATACAATAGCTATATTTTATTACATTATATTGTTGCAAAATGTTCCTTTTATTTTTATCAAGTAATTAATGTTTTCTACGAAGCATGGAAATGTAAATAAAGCTTAATACGGGTACCTTTCAACTAAAAACATGTTAGTTAGCTGTACCTAAGGTAGCAAATATCCTAATGGGATACTTCAAGAAGCCTATTTTTAACATGAATCAATTCTTGCGTATCGGTGGAATACGCAATCGTTGCCGGCTTACTTATATATGAGGCGACCAACTTAGTCCTCGGGAGTAGCAACGCATCTATGATCGACTACAAGTAGAACGTTGTTCTAGATGAAGTTGCTACAGAGATGCATGGGCGGTAGTGACCATTTAACATCAGGTGGATTGAATGCTCGGTTTCAATTTGATATAATTCATTAATTAAATAAAAACCTTTACTTATAACTTATGATAATTATTACTTATTAGGTACGTATCTTATATGTGATGTAGATCCCGTAATATCATAGTATATTAGCAGATATAACGAGAATTTAACAGTTAAATGTACGTAAGTGCTAAATGTAAATGCAAATTGCTTATTTATCGCAGTGTTAATAGATTTAAACTATAGAGCTGGTCATAAAATATTCAAATCCAATTACAATTCAAAGGACCGGTAATTTATATCAATCAGATACAAATCTAACTGAAACATTGTTACGGAAATCAATAACTCCTCAATTTCATTTGCAAATCAATACAAGAAATAATTCTAACACAAACACAAAGAGACGTTGAATACAGTTAGACTCACACGCAAGTGTGAAAAGGAAAAGACAAGGCGTATTTCATAATTGAACCACCTGAAACAGTAAGCAATATCTGTAGAGATAGTTATAAAGGATTTTTACATTGTCTGGCTATCTATATTAATCTATAAAAATGAGATGGTGTGTGTCTGTTTGTTACTCAATCATGTGGTAGAACCAATGTAGCTCGACCGGGCAGGTACCACCGTCATACCTATTTCTAAAGCAATACTTTGGTAGCACGGTATACGTTTGGTATGGAGATGAACTCGGAATATCTATCCTGATAAATCTACCGTGTTCTACCTCATTAGAATTGTCTTGTGAGATAAGTGTTTGAGTATTCTGTTATTAGTTTGAGTGAATATTTAAATAGACATTTAAGACTAACTGTTTTGTTTTATGAATATCCAAAATTGTAATTACGTAAAATCTACGCAATTGTACTTTTAGTGTATTTTTTATTAAAATTCATTACCTTTTCTTACTTTCTGTTACTTTCCTATATTTAAGCTCGTTAGAGATGACTATACAAATATTCAGGCGTATAATGGGATTGACTTCAAATACTTGCAACATTGTTAAAAACATTAAAACAAAAAACCCGACTGTTTAAAACGTAATTTTTTTCATATTTAATTATATATATATTTATTTTCATATATATTTAATTTTACGCTTATATGAGTTTTTGTCAAAATAATCAATCCATTTTGTCGTAATAGTATAATAATCCCTCCCCCCTTTTTTCCTTTATTCCTAGGCGCCATT
>DWNE01010576.1:0-10267 GCA_018249875.1 Cecropterus toxeus
TACCACCGCCACACCTATTTCTAGCGTGAAGCAGTTCTTGCGTTTCGGTGGAAGGGTGTGGTTGCTGGCTCACTTTTTTATGAGGCGACAATCTCAGTCCTCGGGAGTGGCAACGTATCTGCAGTCGACTTCAGATAGAACCCCTTTTCAATATGAAGTTGCTTAAATATGTTCATGGACAGTAACCACTTACCATCAGGTGGGCTGCTTGCTCGTTTGCTACTTCATATTTATAAAAAAATGCAGTCCACTTGATGGTCCATTGCCCCATTGTAACATTCCATTGTAACCAACATATGATAAGATCTGAATATTAGCGATGAGGTGAACTGTTTACTGAGTTGGAACGTCTCGGGTAAATAAGTCTCTCTTACCGGACCAATTAGAAACCACTAACACATAGCAGCGTTTTCCACTGCTATTACTGGGCAGAAATTGATGTAGTGGTGGCAGTTGCGGAGAACCACGAAGGGTTACATTACCTTCAAGGATATGGGTAATAAAATCTACATAGATAACAAGTTCTAATTGAAATCAATCAGACATATCAATCCTCGAAGACAAGTAAGTTATCCGTAACATTTATTGAAAATTGCTGGAGAAAATCAAGAAGGCGGCAGACATGAAGATGTTTTCACTTCTGTTTACACGTAATGGATCGACAAACAATAATAATACTACTATTATCACTTCATATTATCGTCTAACAATACATCAGATTTAGCCTTAAAGTTCTTAGTAACTCGTTTCTTTCTCCAGAATGATCTGTAGACGGCTTTTTTTTCTTCGTCTTTTCATAATTTTTTTTTTAAATGATTTTTTTTTATATTCTATGATGATGGCCGCAGTAAGCAGTGATAAGGAAACTACTGCCCATTATCTGAATTTTTAACTCTTAATCGCCTTCTAGAACATCCATGGGAAACGGGACGGAACGGAATGATGATATAGATTTTCCCAAAACCGCAATTAAAAAACATTTCGTGTTGACTAATATCCGATTTCATTAAAATAATTTTAAGTAGCTGGCCTATACGTATATAGATTGTTTGTGATGTACGCCGCTCCAAATAGTCCCTATTTGGCAACAGTTTGAGCCTGCGTGTAATAGTACTTGGGGTGCAATCGTTGTGGGTGTACAGTTAGTACGGACCAAATCATAGCCGCCTCAAGTACTCGTCGGAATTTTTGTCTACTTATAAGGTGTACATATAGTGATAATGGAAACGGAAAAAGAAGATGAAATGGTTATTGTCTTTTTTATTTACTCATAAAGCTACTATCTCCACGTTGAATTGGAGCCAAAACAAAAATTCCGAGCTCCGAAAGTGAACAAAACCCAGCTATTATGAAAATTGAAAAACGAAACAATGAGTGCGGCCAGCAACGTCCGTCAAAAGTTTTCCGATTGCAATTCGCCGAAAGGTTTCGCGATTACGTTTCTCGGTGGGAATCTGATGAGAGTAGTCAGATTAATTAGATTGATGTCAAAGTGGCGGTGTCAGTTAAATAATAATGGTGTGTGCGTAGAGTGGTAGGGCGACGGCGACGGCCCATTGAGGAGGTCGCGGAGGCACGGCGGCGGCGCGAGGGCGGCGTGACGTCACGCGCGCGGGCCTCGCGCATGCGCCCAACTATCGAGCGGCATGTGCCACTCGCAGCCGGCCGCTCCACCCGACCGAATCACACTTTTTTATTTTCCCTCCGAACGTAGTTCCGTGACACCCCGGTTTTAAAGAGAATCACGCCCGACTCTCGCATCCTCGTCGGAGGGAGTGCGCATCGGGCGCGAAGGTCGCGACTCCGCCGTGTTGTCTGATCGAATCCAAAATGGCAGGACGGAGCGGTGTCGGGAGCCGTGTGCGAGCCCGCCTCTGACCGAACGGTTTTGTTCATGGACGGTATGTGTCTCGTTATATAAATGTTACGCAAGTTCAGGACGGAGTGGCCGCGAGAAGGTGCATCTGTTGTTACGGTGGCTGGGTGCGGGCCGACGGTGCAGTGAACCGTGGCCCATGTAACACGCTCGAGGACCTCATACTACCGTGAGTACGACTATACACGCCCTCGGCTCAGCGCTACATCTAACGCTAATTAATACACGAGTAAAGATCCGCTACGGTGCGACGTGAAAACCACGAGATTGTTCAAGGAAAATCTCATTTGAGTTCGTCTCTATGTATCGATCGACTCGTTATCTGGAACTCCTGAAATTACTCTTTGTTGGAGTACACGTTGTGATAATATTTAATAGATAAGCTTTGCATTAAAGGTTGTCTGTGTTTGGTAGAGATTGGTTTTTAAATGGGTAAAGTGTAGCGAGGTCGCTGCGATTCGCGCCTGTCAGTCTTGCCGTCTACTTGATCCTTCGCTTGTGGCAACGAATTATTGATCATGGTACCTACTTATTGTTTTTGGACGGCCCCTACATTTTTGATGAACTTGGCTCGTCTGGCAATAAAGCAATGAAGGTCGTTGCTACACATAATAAAGTAGTTATCCTTAACAAGTAATTTCTAGATTATATTACTTCGTTAATTCTGCAATTATGTGTTTTAGTTTTATCAAGCTTTCAAAAAAAGATGAGAAGTTAATCCTAAATAAGTTTCGCCTGAATGAAACTGTTATTTTCTTTTAATAAATAGTAGAAATATAATGTTTGTCGTCATAGCCTTGATCGCAAATAGTCGTCAATCATGTATTTATGGCAAAAACTGCGAAGTAGCAAAAACATAGCATAAAAGTAGACATGTTACGTCTTCGTGTAGCTGATTGTGTCACAAGACAGATGACTTATAGATTATAATATGTATGATAAGAGCGTAGCAAATTGTCTTTATAAGACTTTAGAATGAATATTTACTTATAATTCTATAGCGTCTATGATAATTAAAGATAAAAATACCTTTTAAATATATTATTGAGTGAAAATTCATTTTCGTGCGCTTTTCGTTTGTATCCAGTCGATTTACAGAGCAAAAGTTGAACTTACCGGCTATCAAGTCATTTAAAACCCACCCTCGTATTACAATGTAGTATCTACTTATCATAAAAAAATAGTACTGTCTAAATAATTCCGTTTAACAGGCTGAAAAACTAAGTTTCTTGCGCAAATGTACAATTTGGGTATTGATTATTTAGCGCAACACTCAATACATCTTGGGTCTTTAAGTTTTTATTCTTAAGCACCTCATAATACTTATGATACTGTATTTAAGAATTACATAACATTTAATATAACGTCCTCATGTTACATTTTGTGTACTGCAAGACACGCGTAGGGTTTCTGACTTGACCCGGTAACGATCATCTATCGGATAATGTCCTATGACCAATAAGAATTAACCGGTCTTGAGAAAATGTCGATTACCGTACGGCCATCTTCATGAGAAAATGAGGTCAGGCGTGTCTATCTTTTACAAAAGGCCCCGGGCATGCCGCATTTGAGTATAATTGCAGATATTAAATCAGAAAATATGGTTCATGTTTCACGCAGAGTCTGTGCACATTTTTCACAACTAAAATCGGCCATTGACCTCTTGGCTGAAACAACTTGCGAAATATTAAAGATCCACGGACGAATATGCAACCCGTGCCAAACTGCGCTATAGCGAAGCGACGTTTTTAAAATAAAACCTCACATTACTGTAGTTTTGTTCGCGACGTTTTGAAGAGAATTGTAATTGCTCTGAATTCATGAAAGGTTGATTGTAACGGCCCCAGGTTTTCAAGAGCTACGTTCGCTTGACTGCAATAACGAGTTACTGAACAAATAATTGATTCTATCATAGTTATACTGACTGAATAAATTATGCTTTTTAATTTATTTTCATTGAACTTCGATCGATCGGGATCGTTATTGAAAGAGATCGAAAATCCAAGGAGAAATACTGGGTTATTTTTTTAAAGGTGATAGAACCCATTGGTGGTTCGACTCCTCAGGTCATCGCCACACCTGTCTGTTCTCTCACTGCTGAGCACAGGTTTTCTCTAAAGATGAGAGGGGTTCAGGCGAAAGTCCACCGCGCTGGCCAAGTGCGAATTGGTAGACTTCACACACCTTTGAGATCTCTTGAGATAGCATGATATATCAGTGGGTATTTTTCGCGACTCTGCCCGTAAGTAGCACGGTGAATGTACCACCATATAGTTACCACTATTTACCACGGTAAAAAATATCCTAATGGTAATCCATACATTACTTGACTTACTTCTAAAAATTTCCAAATGAAATCAATAGCTTTTTACGTAAACGAATGATAAACACGCGTATATCTCACAAACTTTTGCATTTATAATATTTGTAAGATTATTGTATTATTAGGAACCTGGATGTAAACAACTTTCTTTACTGTATCCGTAGTATCAGGTATCTAATGTGCTCTTTCATCATTGTCTGCGGCCATCCGCTTCTGATTCATTATCTTCTTCAAACTTTGTCATGTTTCTTAACAAAAATCGATTTTACTCACCGGATTTAGGTCTTTGATTTTAGTAAAAAATCATAGTTATAAGCAATAATTATTTACTACACGTAATTGCTTTTTATTGATGATTTGCTTTCTTTCTTCATATTATGTTTTTCATCAACATAATATCATGAACTGCGATTTTTTTTATTTTTACGTATAAGCAAAGTGTCATGATCGCCTCGTCCTCATTTGTCAAACTCCGAATCTGTAGGATTCAAATTTGTTTCCACAAGAACCGCAAAATCGTGCTTCGCTTCATAATCACAGGCTTTTTCATACAAACACCCTTTTTTATCGAAAGCATGATTGATTGGTTCATAAGATGTTAATGCAGGCGGTCGATCCTTAAGCTCTTATCATACGTTGGATGAACCCTTGTCATCCGAATAACGACATCCCGTCTAGACGCTCTAAAGAACTGCAGATAAATCTACCTAAATACGCTGAGCGAACGTTCATGTCTGTTATTGAACGATCTCTAATGTAAAAAAACTCCTCTATCACCGTTTTGAAAAGAAATTGTGTCTGCAAGGTTCTCTCATTCTGAGTAAACGGGTTCGAGGTTAAATGATGCTTCTTTCATATCGTTTCTGAACTGCTTATTAGATTGGAACAATTTGAGTTATGTGCGTTCACAATTTCCGTTTCAGGATTGCAATTTGAGGGTTTGTTTTCAAATTTTGTTTTTATAAAATCTACTTTTTTTTCTTCAGTTTCCCTCTTTTTAAATATATTTTTGGAAATAGAAAGACAGTTTCATTAGACAGTAGTTCCCGATCAATAAGATGTTTAGGATAATGTTATTACAAAGCACTTTCTTTAATTAAGCGGCAATATTAATTCTTAAATGATTATATATATATATTACCTATTGCTTCACGTGACGTCTAATTTCGTAAATGATCATGATATCGATTAACCCTTAAATGTACATTACTAGACTAGGACAGAGGTTCTCCAACTTTTTTGTCTGCCCAGCTGTCTAACCTTGGAATATTTTTTCTGGCGCCTCATGTATTTCTGTTTGAGAATCGACAAAGAAACTGATTTGGTTATAATCATTTTTCATATAGGTTGGTGAAAAAAAGTATTTTCGTAAAAATATAAAAAAGGTTCTACTATTTCTGGGGTCTGCAAAGCTGTAAGTCACAAGTCGGATATTTCTAAACCGCTTCACCGCTCTTTGAAGGTCTCCAGCGCCAACAAAAGAGGGTGCTATCGTCACTTTGACAAACACTGTTCTAAAACGGTTTAGGTCTTAGCCACAGCGCTTAGTGTTATTCACACGCAACCACATTTACTCTACATGACAGCTACAAAATGTGATTACGCTGTGGTTGTGTTGTAATGATTACAAGAAATTTTATAGAAATTATGAAAAAAAAAACTCGTAACGCTAATTAGGTGTTTGTGCCAACATAGTAACATAAAAGTGTTATAATATACATATTTTTAAAATGTAATGAGTATCAAATGGACGCTAATACATAAACCATTTATTAGCGTCCATTTGATACTCATATTGTCGCAATAAAAACAGTCCCCACAGTTTTTTATTTACAGGCGCCATTAAAAAAAAAATAGCTTAAGTTACTCTCCAAACTGAGACGATTCCAATGATATGGCATGTGACCATCCGTCAAGGCGTTTGGGCTGTAGCGCGTGCCAAAAAAATGGGCATACATACAAACATACATACACTTGAAAAATATTATCCTCTTTTAGATGCAGTCGGGTAAAACGAATCTTTGCTATGGAGTAGCTGGGTTTATGCCCACGAAGCTATATGTAGTTACGATATAGTATGTATCCAGACTGATGATTTGACGGCAAAATATTGACTCTTTGAATAATACTAAACAAATTTCTATTCACTCATGGCTAGGTTACCCCATGACCAGGAGGGTGACCAGGTGGTAGACCAATGTCGTTTAACCGAGGAGGTACCACCGCCATACCTATTTCTAGCGATAAGCAGTTATTACGTTTCGATGGAAAAGTGTGGTTGTCGGCTCATTTATATATGAAGGGATCTTCTCTTAGTCATCTTAGGCTTAGGGGGCAGCAACGCATCTGTGATTGACTTCAGATAAAACCTCTGTTCTATGTGAACTTGCTTCCAGATCCACGGGCGGCAATCACCACTTACTATCAGCTGGAATACATGCTCGTTTGAAATACCAATGTGATAAAGGTTTATATAAAATTCTACTAGCCCACGCAGTTGGGTTGTGGCGTGATTGTTCCACGTGTAAAAGGGCAACTAAGTCGATGCTATTACAACAAAGAACGAGTTGAAAATCAATTTATCCAGTCCATTCGAGCATAAATAAATAGATGTTATTAACCTGTTCAAGTTTATCTCGAAAAATTTGAACTAATTTGACTAATTCATCCTTTGGTTATAAAGAGTTGTTAGGCACAGGTGAAGCATCAAGTAAAATCGGTTGAATAATAATTATATTGAGATCTTTCAAAATGTCTTAACATCACGTTTTATGATTAAGTGACCCAAGAAGACCTACTACTTGCCTACTATTTAGATTATTTCTGAACATAAAAGAAAACTATTCTTTGTGTTACAATTGAAAAGTTGCTTCTCGTCACGGGCCATTGTTTTGGCGACCTTCTAAATATTTTCAGAATGCCTCTAAGATATCTTTGCGAAGTATTTACTTTACATAAATCTGACCTATACGCTTATGTAATGTTCTTGACAGTCTAATATCCTCATACTTGGAGTGGATCCAATAAAGTGGATTGAAGGTTTCGTTTTAAGGACAGTTTCCAAAAAACAATCGTAAATATTGCTGGCGACTGAGTAATTACTGTCTAATCACAGAATTTGCGCCTTATTATCAGTGAATGAACAGTCTCAAATAAATAGCTCTGTTAACCCTAGTTGTCTTCACGTTTAACGGATGTGGTTTGGAAGACATACTTATCCAAGGCGTTCCAGTATTGTCCTAAGGGATACCAACGTATCTGTGAAGGATAACTAATAAATATACTATCCTATCTTACTGATCCTTAATTAAATATCCTATCATAGACAGATAAATAAATGACATTTTTTGCAGGAAAACGACAAAAAAATCTGTTATATTTATTAACTCTTCTTATGTTTGAGTTATTTCCCATTTCTATCTCAGTTTTCACGGGTCTCTTGTATCTTGTTCATATCAGTATTTCCTACGTTGTTATACTTAAATAAATACAACAAAATTATTATTTGCCCAAGCACGGAGATCACTTGGCTCCATCGCTACTTGGCACGTAAGCGTACTTCTGCTATGTCAATAAGAATCCGCTTTATTGAAGTTTCTTCTTTGAATGTGGAAAATATCCGCAATTCTTTGCACTGAATTCTGATATATAACGTTTTATTTTGTTCCTTACATCTTTTTGTAGTCACGCTTGTTATATCGTATGAAGTACACATTAATAATATACATCATACTAGTCTTACTACTTAAATGCAGCTTGTGAGGATATATATCCCGTCAACCCATTATTGTCCCACTGCTGGGCACGGGTCTTCTCCCAGAGTGAGAGAGTTTTATACCATAGTCAACCGCGCTAGCCAAGTACGAATTGATAGACTTCACACACCTTTGAGAACTCTTTTTTTATGAGAACTCTCAGATGTGCACGTTTCCTCACGATGTTTTCCTTCACCGTAAAGCAGTGATAATTAAATTCCAATACGCACATAATTTTAGAAAAATCAGTTGCCTGGGATTCGAACCCCGGGTCCTCGATTGAGAGGCCGAGTTTCAACCATTGGGCTATCACTGCTCTAATTTACTGCTAAATCAATCTGCGTACAACATAACACTTCTACTTACAAAATCTTAGGGATGTTCAAGTATTACTTAACCAGAATTTTATGTCGACCCTCTCTTGTCAACAAAAATAAATTATCCCTACCCCTCCCCCAAGATTACACAAAGAGCGGAACTACAAAAAAAAAAAAACAATTTGAGTGGTATCCAAAACCATTCAGCCGCCAAGATTCCACATCTCCCTTTCGTCCTACCGCAATACTTGAAAGACGCCTATTATTTCGTCTTACCTTGTCTTAAGCGTCTTATTATTTCTTCTTAATAATGGAATTTCAGCTTTAAAATAGCTGATATAAGGCGAAAAGGCGTGACAATCGATGGGACCGCTACGATCGAACTATGAATACTATACTACTATATGTTAACATCCTCCTCCCATTAACTTAATAAATTTATTTTAAATATAATTGAGAAATAGCAAACGAACATGCAGTCCACCTGATTGTATGAAGTTACTGCCGCTCACGGACATCTGTAAGTAACTTCCTATAAAACAGGCGTTCTATCTGAAGTCAATTAAAGATGCGTTGCTACTCGCAAGGACTAAGATGGTCGCCCCATATAAAAGTGAGCCGGCAACCACAACCTTGCACCAAAACGCAAGAACTGCTTTACGTTTCCTTTTCCCTCCCCCGTGGAATCATACTTGTTCTAGCACCTTGCTACCATACTTATTAATTTACAAGCATAACATGCGGGTTATTTACAAGCATTATACTTTATGTACAAATATTAGTACTCTTAATTGTTAAATACAAATATATTGCCCATTTAAGCGCATTATAGACTTAAGCTTTTCATTATTTCATGAAGCTAATTGTGTTGACATATATCAATGAAATATTTATACAACATATTCCATAGAATATACTTATGGGAATCAATTTTAAATCAATCTAATATTTTAGGTAAATATTTAATGTAGTAAAGATCTATGGTATTAAATAGTAAAAACGTTATACATATTTTACATACAAAAAAAGTAAACTTGTACAAATTTAAATAGTACGGACGGCTTGCTTACCAATAAAGCATTTTCTGCATACATAAACTAACGAAGATAAACTGCATCAAATAAATGATTTCATCAATTTGACACTAATAAGATTAAAGGTTTAATTAAATATGAAAATATCTTACATATCGTATTTTGGTAAGAATAATTAAATATCATGTTCAAAAGTGAGTTTGATGTAGTTTATATATAAACAAAGTAAACAAATGAAACTCCTACATCAAGATATTTTTTGTACTAGATTAATATTGTAAATGGATCTTACAAAAAATGTATGAAAATTTTTGATCTCCCTTTTGGTACTGACATGTGTTTGTAGTGTACAATTTGAGTGAATATACTGATAAGTGTGCAGTCTGAATCAATCACTGTGTACTTTAAGCCAATCAGCATGCAATTTCAGCCAATCCGCGTGCAGTTCGCCAATCATCATGCACCTTGAGCCAATCAGCGCGTAGTTTGAGTCAAAGTAAATACTACTCGAGCCAATTAGCGTGCAGTTTTGGACAATCATAATGTAGTGTAACCGTAATAGTGCTAATTAAGGACCAGTCTATTGCTGCAATTATGGAGTTATTTTATCTTTTTATTAGGAGTTTATTCGATTACTTCGTCTATATCGTGTATAGTTTATATGCCTATTAGTATTTATATTATCATTCATTATTCATTATGTTATTCACCGTGTTTTAATTCTCTTCTTGTCCTTGTTATCAGGGTCTTCTATCAATGGAGGCTCGCCGATTAACGTACTCGAGTTTTCCGATTCCACCTCTCTGTTTGTGTGAATAATTTATAAACATCTGCTACTTTATTTTTACGCGAGTCAAATAAATATTTCTTCTATAAATACAAATTATCAAAAAAAAAAACACATAATATACTAATTAAAGGGGCACAGTTAACTATTAAATTATTTTAAATATATCTATCAT
>DWNE01010577.1:0-10267 GCA_018249875.1 Cecropterus toxeus
TAGAAATCTAAACTCATCATTCATATTTCTGTCTGGCCGGGAATCGAACCCGGGACCCATTGCGCGTTAGACCGGTACGGTTGCCGCTCGACCACGCGGGTCTTCATATCAGATGTCAGTCACATATGCGTATATATATAAGTGAGCCGGTAACTACACCGTTTCACTGAAACGCAAGAACTGCTTCACGCTAGAAATAGGTGTGGCGGTGGTACTTTCCCGGCCGAAATACATTGGTCCTACCATCTGGTAAAAGTTATAGCGATTCTTCGCCCGCTTCAATCATTCGCCATGATAATTACCTACGTGTTAATTCAAGTCATAAAACTGTGTGTGCTAAATTTCAGCCAAATCGGATCAGGAGTTTTTACGTGATAATGTAACAAACAAACATACAATCACAAACTTTCGCCTTTATAATATTAGTATGATGAATATGATGCAATTTTATACGGGGGCAATTAAGCGCGTATCTTGTGCAAATATCAGCTGATTTTCAAAGTTAAGCAATGTTAGGCGTCGTCGGATGTTAGGTTAGTGGCCTTCACTGGGCGAATTTCATGCGCGACCCGTACTTCGGAGGCCATGTCCAAGCGATGGTCCCGATTGTTATGGAGAGACTCTATTTTTTGATGTGAAACATGTATAGTCGCAGGTAATCCTGTTTGTTGGCGTAGCGAGGCTTGCCGTGGCGACAGGCTCGCCACCCGAACTACATATCGACTTTACATATAACATAAGTATATACCTGAAATTTATATCAAATTTTTGTATTAAATGATAGTAAATATGTTTTTAATAAATTGTATTCATTTTCTGTAAAATTCCTGATATATTTTTTTACATCATGCTATATATTTAGCTTCCGTCGTAATCTTGTCTGCTATGCATATAACTTGTACGAACACGATGTTTCACATCTGCCATGCGTCCCGTGACAGCTAATATTTTTTTTTGATAGAAGCTCTTCCTTTCGGAGGCCACGAATCGTTTGTACAACTCAACTCTAATTCTCTTTGCGTCAGCGTGGAGCGACAAGAAATTATGTGGCTCTTGGTTGGTTATAGTAGCACTTACAGGAGACTATTTCAAAACATCTGCCAAGGGTAGGGCATGGCTCTCTCACATCTTACTCTACAAATCTGCATTTGATTGTGAGAAGATTGGATTTGAGACGTTTAAAGGTGGTAGAACTCTTTCTGATTCGAGAGAAGCACCCCCACCCCGGAAGCACTACCGCCACATCTATTTCTGTCTAATAAAAGCAGTTGCGCTGTTGTGTCCTGGTCTGAATAGTGTGGTAAGGGGTTTCCCTTACGTTTATACTTATCCGCAACGTTCCACTTAGACTTCAGAAGTAGCAATGCATCTGTGGCCAAACACAGTCAAGTCTTTGATGTCATTTGTCATGTAATGTTATAATGTTATTTGATATTGTAACTTATTTTCATATTCTTTTTTTATAATCTGATATTTGTGTTATTATTTTTATTACCTTTAATTATAACTTATTATTAATTCACCATTTTGTAACATTATCATAATAATTCGTGTAATTGGTGCATCCGTGCTAATTAATTAAATTAAATAAATTAATTAAAAAAACTGAGGTTAATTACGAATAAAGATGTCCATGGGCGACAGGAGCCACTTACCATCAGGTGGAATGTATGTATACTCGTTTGCTACGTCAATATTATAAAAAGAAGGAAACCTTCACAGCACTGGGACATAAAAAGCATCATAATGTAGAATATCATGTCTATTTTAATTCTGGCCGATTTGATCAATTATCAGGAATAAGAATAGAAAAGAAAATGGCGCTATAAAAATAAGGAAAAATTATAAATTCACGATTGCATCGCGCGAGGTTACTTCAATCTATGATTGCTAAAGCTTTAGTCATTAAAAAAACTGAACCGACTAATTGTTTCTTTTATTTCACATCGTCGTACGGATAAGCAATACTTCGAACGAATGGTATCAAGAAAATACATGAATTAAAATTATATCATAAACATTTTTTCCCACACATCTTCATCTTCTATATGAACTACTAACTGTGCCACGCAGTTTCACCTGCGTTTGTTAAAGAAAAATCTATTAAACACAAACAAACATACCGTGATATTATATAGCCTAAACCCTTCCACGATAAATTTACTATTCAATACAAAAATATTTTTTCATTTTGAACCAGTAGTTCCAGAGATTAGCGCGTTTAACCAAACAAACTCTACTGCTCTATAATATTAGTATAAATTTCTTCGGAACTAACAATAGGTACCTAGTTGTTTTTCAAGTTAAACTTCCTTAGAATCATTAGGATTCGAAACTCGTTGAAACGATAATGCGTCACGATATAAAAATGTGATGTAATGATTACGTCATATTAGATTACACTTTTTCCTTTTCTTGATACCTGGACGAATTCAATAAAAAATGTGAAATTTTGTATAATAGGATTTCTTTATAAAGAATTTCATCTATCTAACTTTTAATTTTTTATTGTCATATTATTGTTTCTTGATTTATCTGTATTATGAACGTACGTATCAAAACATACCAAATTTTGTATCTTTATGTTGAGAGATACTCGTAACAAAGTTATGATAGGGAGAAAAACTAGGAGAAACCTTTCGTGTAAATAAACACATTAGTGCTTTGCCAGAAAGAATTTGGCAAAGCACTACCGTCCTTTTTCGATATATTGCAATACAAGAGAATTTGCGTGGAAATGACGATAACTCATTACGTCACCGTGTTGCACTGAATTCTGAATGCAGGCATTATGGTGTTCACACGTCACGACTCGTGATCACAAATGAATTTTGCATGTTGAAATTTAAATACATTTATAAAGTTATAAAAATCTACTTCTACAATAAATTTTTAAAATTTACTCAAATTTGTAAAACTTTATTATTAACGTGAAGAGGTATATGTACATATGAAGTAGTTATTGCCGCCCACAGACATTTGTAAGCAACTTCATATAGAACAGGGGTTCTATATGAAGTATGAAGCTCACTTTTATATGAGGCGAACATCTCAGACCTCGGGAGTAGCAACGCATTTGTGATAGACTTCATATAGAACCCCTGTTCTATATGAAGTTACTTACAAATGTCCATGGGCGGCATTAACCACTTACCATCAGTTGGGCTGTTTGCTCGTTTGCGACTTCGTATTTATATAAAAAATATATATATATTACATTTTCTTATTTTATTATCTGACAAGTTTTAACTAAACAGACCATAAAGTACAAAACGATCACGATCAGTACGGAACTATCACGAGTTAGAATGGTCTATTTACTAGCTTTCATTTGATACCCATATTGCCGTGATAACAAAAACATATGAAGCCTTAAAAAATATGCATACGGGTTTTTTTTAATATTCTAACAAAGTTACTAGTTTATCTTTCGTCCAAGTGTAACTATTGTCGAGTAATTTTCCGTAGAATCGTGGTTAATTCTGAATATGAAAGTTTATACAGTCTGTAATTGTGTATATGTACACACGCGCTGTGGGAGTTAGTTAACTATAAGGTACAATAGGTAATGAAGTGGACGCCGACACCCCGGTTGACTGATTGACGTAATGGCGACCACCCCCCTCGCACCACCGAGCTACCACCCTCCTATAAACGAAATGAATGTTTGTCCTCGATAAGCATGTGTTGTGTCGTCTCTGCACACTTATCAGACCTTTAAATAACTGTTTTCACTACATGTTATGCATTCGCAAATAATTTGCTATCAGGCATTGATTTTTATCCGACTGTGTCAGTACGAGGGTAATGTTTTTGCCAGTATTTTTACAGATAAGTGCACTTTAGTTTTTTGAATCAACATTACAATGCAGTCATATTTTCCTGTTTATGTGCATTGAATAAATGACATAGATAAATATAGTTGATAGTGTTGATAAATCGCTAATTTTAACATCATATTACAAATGTAAATACAGTTCCATTATGAAAAATGGAAAAGTAAAGAAAATGGAAAGTATAGGTTCTGATGTTTAAAGCATACGAATAGATAAGAAAAACGACGTGATATTTGTGTATTCTTTTTTAACTTCATTTTGTATATAGAGCGTTCACATCTGCATACCTTTGAATTATATTCCGTGAAAAATCTATACTAATAATATTGTAAAGCTGAAGAGTTTGTTCGGTGAACGAGCTAATCTCAGATCTCAGGAACCACTGGTTCGAATTGAAAAATATGTTTGTGTTGAATAATCCATTTATTTAGGAAAGATTTAGGATCATTACGCTCTAAAGATCATCACGCTCTGATAGTTTTTTTAGGGTTCCGTACCCAAAGGGTGAAAGGCTCCGCTGTCCGTCTCGCCGTCTATCCGCCTGACTGTCACCAGGTTGTATCTCACGAACCGTGATAGCTTCAGTTGAAATTTTCACAGATGACGTATTTCTGTTGCCGCTATAGTAACAAACAGAATAAAATACATATTAAAGAAGGTTTGTTGTATACGTAAACGTGATTTTTAGTCTATTTTAATAGATAATGTTACGGAACCCTTCGAGCGCGAGTCCGACTCGCACTTGGCCGATTTTTTTCTTTTATAGTAGCGGGTGAAGTCGCGGGGCACAGGTACTAACGCACAAAAGGTAGTTTCATCAATGTACCTTAAAAAATGTTTAATGAGCAATGTGTTATTATACAATATGAAATTATTCAAACTGAGTCTCCGTGCGATTCCATTATTTTCTGGTGCTGATAATAATTTATCTTGATTAGTTTCATTACGATGTTCGCGCACAATAAAACTGCTAGATGAATGTTAAAATTGATTGTAGTTGTGATTATGAAATAAACAGTATGTGATGGTGTAAATTTCGAAGTCTGCCGAGAATTTAAGCATTTTTACATTGATGACATCGTGTAAATGAAGTATCGATACGTAATCGATATATCGTATTTATAGCAACTAAACAAAAAATAAAAATATCGGTTGACAAACAAAATATCAGCTGGTTGAAGCAGTTAAATTTGATCGGGGGCGTAGCGGCCTCATACCTATTCCTAGCGTGAAGCAGTTTGTGCGTTTCCTTGGATGAGTGTGGTTGCCATCTCACTTTCATATAAAGCGACCATCTTAGTCCTTGAGAGTAGCAACACATCTGTGATCGACTTCAGGTAGAACCCGTGTTCTACATGAAGTTGATTGCAGATGTCTATGGGGGTAGACACAACTTACAATCAGATGAACTGCATGCTTGTTTGCTTTAAACTTATAAAAAAAGATAAAAGGTGCGCCTTAAAGATAGCATCGCTGCTTGTATAGATGTCAATCGATCTACGAAGAGAAGCTGCATCACACGTAATCGGATGTTGTATAGGCAACAGAATAATATATTCTCCAAACAATTTTTTGGCATTATTGAACATCACTAAGATTGCTAATAGATACAAATTAAAAACGCAAACACAATATAATGGAAAACAGTTAACAAATGAGAATAATGTAGAAGGTGGTAGAACCAGTGTAGTTCGACCGGGGAAGCACCACCGCCCCACCTATTTCTAACGTGAAGCATTTCTTGCGTTTCGATGGAAGGGAGTGGTTGCCGGCACACTTTTATATGAGGCGACCATCATAGTCCTCGGGAATGGCAACGCATCTGTAATTGACTTTAGATAGAACCCATGTTCTATATGAAGTTGCTTACAGACGTCCATGAGTGGCAGTGGCCACTTACCATCAGGTGGACTGCATGCTCGGTTGCTACTTCAGTCAGATAAAAAAAACTGTTTTGTCTGAACCATAGAATGATATCCTATATCCAAAAATCTATACAAGTATGTCATATTACTGTAATAGATATGTCTCATATCTGATTTAATAGAGTAGTGTTAAGATTAACAAGATACGATCGGTTTTTTTGATAACCGTAAAATCTGAGTAGCAGTTGATGTTTTTGTGAAACAAACAATTTATTTCTCACTTATAAATTGTATGAACAATTGTGAAAAAGGAAATATGACAAATAATTATTTTTGTCTCATGTACTTATAATATACATATATCTTTTACACTATATAGATTTGAAACAAGCTTTCAGTTCATTTTATGGTAAACAGCAGATAAAATTATAGTCATACATGAGATTGGCCATAAATTTTGCTACCCTTGAGGACTAAGGGAACATACTCAAACCACGTGACCTATTTTTGTCAGTTTTTGACCACCTTCCCCTTGGTGACCATCCGTCCCATCCGTAGTATGTAAGTAGACCTCCCCTCCCCTCTAGAGTCCTTACACGTAGTATTTCGAAACTAACTGTATATTTCAAACAGGTCATCTCTACCACAATGTTAATGAGACTTATGTGTGTTTTTATGTTGCACAAAATTACACAATTAGTACAAATACCACTACAAGTACAAGTACAAGCACAAAATTTACAAAGACGATAGAAATCAAACAATTCTTGCAACTAACATAATTTACATCGGACATATCCTGGAAAACTGTTACTTGAAACTTGTAGTGAAACATATAGTGACATTTAAAACTACACGCGATAGGTCAAGGTCCGAGCAGTACACGGCAAGCTGGCGCAATTGTCATTTAGACCAATTTGCGGAATTAATGTCCAGTGTGTGTTGTACCACACAGGAGTATATATTCTTGATTTAATTGGTACGCTGGAATTCGACTCTAAGTAGATTAAAATAGCCAGAATAGCAAACTAACGTCACCATATAGTCCACCCACATTATATTTAATTATAATGCAGTTTGAGTTCCCTAATTTATTTTATTATTCGTAATTTTAATATCTTAAGTATGACGACCCGCGTGGCGGAGCGGTCACCATACCGGTCTGACGCGCAGTGGGTCTCAGGTTCAATTCCCGGCCAGACAGAAATACGAATGATGAGTTTAAATTTCTGTTCTGGGTCTGGGTGTTTGTGTATTCGTCTTTGTGTGTCCATGGCACCCACGACGCAGTAGAATCCTAGTGTGGGGCTATGAGTGTCGAAAGCGTGCTAAAAGCGTGTTAAGTATTATTAAAGTAGTAGAATTCTTTCGACTTTGGCGGCACACCCACCATACCTACATATTCTTACATTGTTACAATTGTTTCAAATGATAAGTAAGTGGAATGGAACAGATATATGAGGTATTTCAATTTACTCTTCGCAAACGAGCATGCAGTCAACCTGATGGTAAGTGGCTACTCCCTTTATAGACAACTGTAATCAACCCACAATAAGTGCTATCTAGGGTTGAATACGGATGTAATCATCTTCAGTTAGGACGCGACCATACTACTTATAAAAAACAACTGATATATTTTGAGATATTTTTATATTTTTATAAATAGGAGAATAAATAAGTAAATATCTGGGGTACAGACGTATGACAACTCACGACTAAGTAGAAAGTTCTCACGTAAGTTTGCCTCCAAAAAACCAGAACGCATACTAATGCTATATGTAAATAGTATGTTTCCATAACTAAATAAACGCTTTCTACACTCATAGCTCCATAGTAGGATTTTCGCCTGTGTCGTGGACACAGACGAAAATCCTATCCTGCAATGGACACACAAAGACGAATACACAAACACCCAGACCCAGAACAGAAATCTAAACTCATCATTCACATTTCTCTCTGGCCGAGGATCGAACCCGGGACCCACTGCGTATTAGACCGATATGGTGACCGCTCCGCCACGCGGGTCGTCGCCTGTACACCTAGACTTTCCAATTTAGTCCTCAGGAGTTGCAACGCATCAGTAGCCAACCTTAGGTAAGATTAAGATTAGTTAAGATTATTGATTACAGATGTCCATGAGCGGCAGTGGCCACTTATCACTAGGTGGACTACATACTCGCTTGCTACTCCCATGTTATAAAAATATAATTTCTGGGTGGGTCATCCAGGCTTTTATAAAAGTGAAGTAGCAAACGAGCATGCACTCCATCTGATGTTAAGTGGTTACTGCCGCCCATAACCATCTGGAAGCAACTTCATATAGAACAGGGATTCTACCTGAAGTCAAACCCAGATACTTTTCTCCCGAGGACTAAGACGGTCGCCTCGTATATAAGTGAGCCGACATATGTAGCTATTATTGTTTTATATCTTAATAATCTTTTTATTGACGGGTACATAATAAATGAAAAAAAAAACTGAACATAAATTTTATCTTGGACAGCATTAAATGTCAGAGAGTGTAATGAGTGACACTAAAATAATTATGAATCCCAACCACTATCAGTTATCGTTATCATTATCGCAATTCAAACAGAAATCCAGAGATAGCAACATTTTGTGAGATGCCATATCAAGTTGTCTACAAAGTGTATTTATTTCTGATTGTGCTATCTGCTGACGATAATTTTTTTCACCATAATATCTAAATTGTGGTTTTTGCAGTAACAATACTAACAGATAACATATATTTGCTCAAAAATGTCCATCACATTTTTTTTAGTTATTCGTATTGTTACAAAAATAGAAGCTCATTATGAATATGTAATGAGACATGTGGCACGAATGTTAAGATTGAAAATCTACATGAAATAAGCGTTGGCGCCAAGACGTTATAAAAACTTAGATTGAAATTAATTTGTTGAATATGCATTAAACACATGTGAGGAGAATATAGCGTAGGAGACGCTAATGCATTATTGAAACAGCGGGTACCCGTAACCTATAACTTTGAACTATTCCCGGGGGCAACATAAATTCATTATGCTTGCAATTCAATTAACTTTGTTGTACATTGTTTTTTTGCACGTGGATACCGCTTGCTGTTAACTAGATGAATAAGTAGGAAAAGTAATGGAGGGGAAATTAATTGGTTTCTAGAAATTAATAGTATTGTTAGTTGCTTATATTTAATTCAAGGATAATATATGTATGTAGTACGTTTTTCTTTTGAAAAATGTGTTTTTTTTTTAATTTTAAAATAATTGAAATTAAAATGAATTCCATCTTCTGAGAAGTATTAAAAGCAATAAATTATGAAACAAATCATATTATATACATATAATATTGGTTTTGTATATAATAATTGATATTGGTACTCACTCTAAGTAGTAGTCGGCAACCTTTTTGGCAACGTGGGCCTCATATTAACTACATGAGGTAATGACGGATCGCATTGCGTCTCTAAAATCAGTTGGTGAAAGAATAATCGTAAATATATCACGATCAATCGCCAATATGTAGAGAAAATAACATTTTTTTTTAGATTACACCGATGATTCATTACTGTCCAAGTGCTAGATCATTTCTCTGAAAATTGTTTAATGGTCTATATCAACGATATACGCCTCGTTTCTATGCATTATAATTACCCGAATACACAAACACTCAGACCCAGAACAGAAATCTAAACTCATCATTCATATTTCTGCCTGGCCGGGAATCGAACCCGGGACTCACTGCGCGTCAGACCGGTATGGTGACCGCTCGACCACGCGGGTCGTCGCGGGTATTAAAGTAATATACGTTTTATTGATAAAATTGCCAAATCGTGAAAATTCCAGAATAGTTATTTGCACGCAATAAGGCCGTAACATTACAGGCATCGATTTAAGTGATTCGATATCATGACGTCTAAAGTACGAATGAAATAAGCAATGAGAATTTGCTTACAATTTTTATCCAGCTACCGATTGACGTCGTATATTTAAATTCATATTATTGACGATACATAAAAAATCTTATTTCTTATCTCTGGAGCAAACTTTATAAATCTGTCTTTATATTCAGAAATACAAATACTCCAAAAGTAGTAGTAAATAATAAGTCATTATCTATTTACTTTTGTGCAAATATGACAAAATATTGTTAATTACATTATTAGCAACCTAGTTAAAAGGCCGAGGAGTAAGAATGCGTATAAGTAAAACGAGTAGCTAAGTCATTATCTTTACGTAATTACAAAAAGAAATTATGGCAATGTCAGTAATGACAAAAAAATAAAACTAAATTGAAGACTAAACTAAATTGTACCTATTTTTCTTTGTCTATAAAGTTTTGTTAAGATTGCGATGTATTAATGTTGCGAAAAACAGTCGTCTATCCAGACAAATTTGCTCCGACAGGTCAAATTTGTCTGGATAGACGACTGTTTTTCGGATTATCATAAATTTATTTAAATTCATTTAGTTTTCAGCACGTTTAAAAAAAACACGCTTTCGACACTCATAGCCCCACACTAGGATTTTCTCCTGTGTCGTGGGTGCCATGGACACACAAACACGAATA